>JAOXYA010489844.1:0-15458 GCA_028565675.1 Sorex palustris | reverse complement strand
AGCCTGGCAAGCTCCCTGTGGCATATTCGATATGCCAAAAACAGTAACAACAAGTCTCACAATGGAGACGTTACTGGAGCCCTCCTGAGCAAACGGGAGGACAGTGCTACAGTGCTACAATATTGTGGCACGAGCAGGACAAGATGGGAACCACCTACCAAGCCTCTAATGGGGAATTTTAGAGGCCACTGGAGCTGATTTGCCCGGCCTCCTTTGGCCCCTTCAGATCCTGGAAGTGGCTGTAACCAGCTCCCCCTCTGTGGATGGTTCCCCTAAAGCCACCAATTTCAGTGGGCCGTGAGCATGCATCTTCCTCTGCTTTTCAGAGCCATGGCTTCCCTGCCTGGAGTTTCATGTGGAAATATCCACAGAGGCCTTTCCCTGATAAAACTCCACCTCCCATTCTGAGGTTGGGTGGACATCAGGCTTCCCAAGGGCAAGGGCGCTCCTGCTTCTGTTCTGTCTTTGTATAGGCTGCCGCCTCCTGCACACTCACACAGATTAGGCTCCCAGAAGTTAGGGACCAGGCACACCTGAATACAGAGCAGTGAGAACAATCCCCCAGGTATCCAGGGAGACTCCCAGCTGGGGACAGTAGGAAAGAGGGTCCGAACAGAATATAAAATGTGGCCCTGAATCCTTACCCTGGGTGCAGCACTCAGCTCCAGCAAAGTCCTGAAAGCAGAATGAGTTGGGGAAGAAAGGAGGGGTCCTAGGGAGAAGTTACTGAGGAAGTTCAGGGCAGGATGGGGCAGAATGGCATGGCAGGGGACAGGTCATAGATTGAAGCAGGAAAATTAAAGGCAGAAGCAGGAAACAGGAGGCAGGACTTCTGAGCGACCTATTCTAGGAGCTGGCAGAAACGAATGGGTTGTAAATTACAAAGGTATGACAAGAACGGAGCAAGAGAGCAAGTCTGATTAGGTGCCTTAAGCAGAAGTAGAACAGGGTCAAAGAAACAATTAGCAAACGTCCTATATAGAACTTAAATTGTATTAATCACTCATTGTACCAACTACTTTGCGGCCCTGCGACATCTTATCATCTCATTCCTACTTTGGACAAACTGGCAGGCTACCGAATGTAACTTGCCCACAGGGTAGAGTTTGGCAAACTCCCCGTGGCGTACCCAGTATGCCAAATACCAGTAACAATGAAGGGTCTCATTCTCCTAACTCTGAAAGAGCCTTGAATATGGCACTATTTTTTTTTAAAAATCTCAGGTCTAGGATGAAGGAGACGTTAGTGGGGCCTGCTCGAGGCAATCGACGAATAACAGGATGGTTGTGATTGTGATTGTACCAACTACTTATATATTAGCAGCCATGTTAACAACTATTGTGTATGTTAGATGAAAAATGTTTCCCTAGAACTAATGTAGCCTGTATTTAGCCTATAAAAGCTCTTTGTGAACTATAATTCGAGGCTCAGCCCACTTTGATGATAGCCAGGTCAAGTCCATAAACATAAAAAAACTGGTTTCTTCTCTCTGACTTCTCAGATTCCTCCTGTTTTTCCTTCCTTCCTTCCTTCCTTCCTTCCTTCCTTCCTTCCTTCCTTCCTTCCTACCTTCCTTCCTTCCTTCCATTTTTTTTTTTTGGTTTTGGGGCTGTGCTTAGGAGTTACTCCCAGCTGCAGAGAGAGCATTCCTGATGGTCCCTCTGGGATGCCAGGGATGGAACCTGGGTTGGCACATGCAAGGCAAGCACCCTACCCACTGTACTATCGCTTCAACCCTGCTGGCTGCTTCTTGATCAGATTTCTATAAGAGATAACAGCTCAGAGGTGGGGTCTTAGGGCTAGGCCATAGCAGGATGTGGATTGCTGTAGGTGGAAATCTCTATCTGACAACGAATATGAGCCAAATTCTCTGTCTTAGCGTCATATAAAATGGCTTTCTTTTGGCAATACTTAAGGCTTAAGACCGGCCCCTACCAGTGCTTGGGGAGATCCTATGTGGTGCTGGGGATCAAATCTGGATCACCCATGTGCAAGCAAGTGCCTTACTCACTGTACTATTTTGCTGGTCCCAGATTGACTTTCAAGGGTGACAGGCAGCAGGTGACTGAACTATCACTTCCACCAACTGCCCTCCCCCCATTTTTATCTACTCCCAGGCTTCATTCAAATGCATGCACTCTGGGGACTAAAGAGGGTTCTCTGACCCAGGTCTCTAACACACTGGAGGGACTCATGCTTCCTGCTCCATGGAACATGTCTGATGGGGTTTTTCTGGATCAGGCAACTGCTGAACTAGGAAGCTCCCAGCAGCCTGAAGATAGAGAAATCATTATCCAGGGGCCTGGACTTACCCAAAAATAAACCTCTAAAATCCTCCTTCTGCTTCTCTTTTTACCCTTCACTTTTTTGTGTGTTCAAGATACACTGGAAAGCACCCCCAAACTCAACACTTTAGCAAAGATGCTTAACTACTAGCTCCATTCTCGGGTAGCCATGATGCACACATGTTGTCTCTGTAGACCATAGCAGTCTGAGTTTATTTCTTTTGCTTATTCTGTTGCTACAGTTTGGAAATGAATTTGCTTGGTGGGAGCCAGACCATGAAGCCAGTTTTCCGCCAGAGGAGCAGAGAGGTTGGGAGAGGGCAACCCTCTGCTGCTTTGCCTCTGGCGAGGAAAACTGCAGAGCACGCACCCCCAACAGAAGATGGGGTGGGCTGAAAGGGGGCTGCCTGGGAGGAAGAAGAAAGAAAAGTTTGAAGGCTGTGCACACTCGTATCTGCCCTTCAAGGCCAGAATGGAGATGGAACTGTCCCTGAAACTAGCTTCGCACTGATCAGGGAAATTCCTGAGACCTTGGGGAAGGTGATAGAGTCAGGGCCCCCGGGAGCTCTCCAGTCTCAAAGATTCTTTCAAGATAGGAGCAGAAGCATTTTTTCTGTGTCTAGGACAAGTTGGAATCTGCCTTGTGAGAAAGTTTATCATTTTACCTATGTTGGTGGATCAGTAAATTCTTCTACAGGGGTAAAGCTTATTTTCTCCTCTGAGCCACAGGGCGCAGGCAACCATGTGACACAATAAAAAATCAGAAAAATTCAGTGACATAATAAAAAATCAGCACATTAGAGTGTATCTCCTTAAATTTGAAGCACCACATACAATTTTTAGAGTTTCTTGGTCTTGTCAGAGGAAAGACTCGGCTCCTGAGTCTTCAAGTTAAAAGTTTAAGGGAGATAGGAGACAGAACTCAACATATTAGGAGGGTTTTATGGTTTGCATTTTGTCTTGGCCTGAGATTTGTGCTGAGTTGTTGGAATGTCACTTGTTTGTGATTTATTTGAGGAAACATGAAAGGGGGAAAAATAAAATTCCCTTATTGCATCATTTCTCCAAGTCATTGTGGTTGATGTTGTTTTCTGCTGCCCATCACACATGCTTCTGTTCTCCTTCCAGTCACGGGAGCAGCCCCTTGGGTCCTGGACATTGGGTAGGAGTTGGAGGAGCTCCCACTACATGTCTCCTCTTCAAAATCCATCCCCTCTTTACTCCATGGCAATGAAACACCGGACCAGTCCGCAGGGCCACAGCCATGCTCTCCAGAAAACAAAAAATAAACAAAGGACTGGACTATTTAAAGCAGAGATCCTCCAAGGAATGGGTAGGGTTGATGTAGCACTAAATCAAGTTTCCTTTTCCCTTTTCTTTCCCCTAGGCATTAAAACTCAGGCAGGATTTGGTCTTGTTTTTCTTGCCATTGGTTTGCATTTGCCTTCGCAGAGCCTTGCTTGGAGGGAAACCTCAACAGGGCTGAGAGTCACTGTCAACCTCTTTGCCACTTGGGTCAGTCTTACTGGGGCAATAGATCTGCTCTTCCCAAACCTTCTCAGCACCATCATTCTCCTCTGGTGCTGCAGGAAAGTGATTTTATTTTTTCAAATATAGAAACTGGAGCTGTGGGTCCCAACACAGGAGAAGCAGGACGGAGCCGAGCGAAATTACAGCCCACAGGCACTTTGCATCTGATTTCCAACGGTAAACACACGCTGTGTTATGAATAATAAAATCCACTCCCAGTAGCTCTCTCTCTCTCTCTCTCTCTCTCTCTCTCTCTCTCTCTCTCTCTCTCTCTCTCTTGCACAGAGCGGTTTTCCGACACAACATGCCACTCTATATGCTGCTGCTGGAATGCAGGTGCCAGGCACTCACATTTCGCTGGTGTAGGCCCCCATAAACAGACAGGCAGGTGGTGTGAATTACATCTCCCGGGCTCAGTGGCACGTGGCTAGATGTGCTCCTCCTCGCCCCATTCATTCTTCATGCTGCCTTTGTGAAAAATACACAGTGTGGGTGAAGGTTAGGAGGTAAGAAAATGTCATGCTCTGCTTATCAGAAAAAGGAAACGATGTTCTCCAGGGCTGCAACTCAGAGGGACTCAATAGGTTCCAAACACTCACTGCAGCTGGGCCTGCTGCTCCTGGACCCAGGTCTCTTTTGCCTAGTACCTGTGTCTGCTGTGAGCTGAGCGGGATCCAGCAGTGACATCCCAGCCATTTCTGACCTCCAGGCCGTTCTACAGCAACAAGGAAATGCTTGTCCTCAGTCCATGCTGAGCCAGAGTTTTGAGACTGAACCATGCACATTTTCTTTATTACTTGATTTCTCCTTCCCTTTCTTATCCATGATGGTCTTTTGCTTTTAGTCTTTCTAATTTTCAGTATTTGACCTTTAAGCTCTCCCATATTTTTTCTTCTTTGCTCTCTCCTTTTCTATGATTCTATTCATCTATTTTTTGTCTTTCTTGTGCAAGGATATATGAGAAGATATGAATGTTTTCCTAGCAAAATTCAAATTATAGGGGCTGAAGCAATAGCCCAGTGGGTAGGGTGTTTGCCTTGCACACGGCCAACCCAGGTTCAATTCCCAGCACCCCATTTGGTCCCCTGAGCACCGCCAGGAGTAATTCCTGAGTGCAGAGCCCTAGTAGCCACTGTGCATCGCCAGGTGTGACCCAAAAAGCAAAAAAAAAAAAAAAAAAATTCAATTTATATTGAGATTTTCTAGAAAAAAGTCTCCTGAGATCTTCATAAATCTTGCCTACTCGCTGCTGGCCTATTCTTACTTGCTGTTGAGCAGGCCAGTAGCAGGAAGAACTCCTTCCAATGCATTTGATAGTTGATCTGACTTCTATTGATCCCCGTGGACTCTAAGTCAAATCAATATTGGTAGGTGGTTATAATCATCTTACTTTTTCAACATAAAAACTTGGTCAAACCTCGGATCTAATGCTCTTAGAACTACCTAAGAATCTTCAGAGGCTGGTGATGGTTTGTTTTCACTTGTATTTGTAATCTGGACATATTTTGGGACTTAAGAAATACCAAATCATGGAAGACCTTGAAGAGAATTCCTTGTGGTGTGTTTCCAAGAACTGGATTAATAGATCTCAGCTGGTCATCTAAAAAAGAAGAAAGAATTTTTTTCCCTGTTAACTGATACTAGATACTCAATTCCTACTGCCTTTTCTCTCAAAGAACAGATACAAGAAAACTTTCAAGAAGTGAGGATTGACTAGCTCTTTTTGCCAGCCCAAGTATGGTACAAGCAAAAAACAGAGGTCCAATAAATATATTTTTGAACATCTTTAATTTATACAATTGTAGGGGGGACCCCACACTGAGTGTGCTCAGGGGTCACACCCTGAGGGACCATATGTAGCACCAGGTTTCAAACCAGGATCAAGGCCATAGGCTGGTGCTTGCTGGGAAGTGTAACACCTTTGTACTATCTCTTGATCTCCCAGTAGATGTATTTTTGAATAAACAAATGTGCAAGTCAGCTGAGTTTGCCATAGACAGTGCTAGAGGACCATGTGCCAGAGTAAAGTGCTTCAGAGAATGATTCTACATCTAGGACTAAGGAAGAATGGAAAAAGAGCAGAGAAAGAAGAAATCATTGTGACCTGGCCTATATACTTCAAACTCCTTACTACTCAAAAGACACACTTCTATTTACTACACTCAAAATTTATTGCAGCATTTACTAGTGCTGGGTACCATGCCAAACTCCAGAGAATACCAAAATATAAAGGGTTTCATTGCAACCTTAGGGTTCTTGGTATAGTAAAGAAACTAATAATTGCTCAAGTGAAGAAATTATATCCACATATACTAAATTTTTTACTGGGCTGAAATGATGCCTTATTCTTTAAAAATATGGGAGCAAGTCAGTCCCTTACCATTCCCTGTGGGCCCACAATCCTTTGCTGGAACAACACAAGCAGGGTAGACCGTCCCCAAAGCCTGGAGAAAGGGCTCTACTGAGACCAAGTCTGTAATCCTCTTTTTTCCTTCGGTTCTTTGCTGTTTACCCTTAAAGAAATTAGCATCTTTCTCCGACTTTCAACCTGAAATCTGATAGACATTATCACCTCTTAGCCTTGCCAACCTCCTCATTCTTATTTGTCATAGAAGTTTAAACCTCTCAATAACCTTGCCAGTCCTACTCCCTGGCCCTGCTGTTACTTCAGAGAAAGGTCCTTAGCTACAAAGAATCCTGAGAATTGTGCTGGGTATTAGTGAATACATCCCGCTATGGCCCGTCTGTTTGAAAGCCATTTGACCAACAGGCTCACGTGCTTGTGCTGCATTAATGGCCCTGGCTCATTCTGTGGGTCTATGTCAGCGCTGGTCCCTTCCCAAATCCCAGACACTTGGCGAAGGATGTGACTCAAGACCATTGACATCCTATGTGAGACTGGCAGTCTCCCCTTTGAGTTCACGTATGGCTATGGCATGGCTATTCAAACGGAGGAAAAAAGAGTGGTTTTGTTGTGGGGGTAGAGCAATAGTATAGCAGGTAGGGCACTTGCCTTGCTCACAACCAACCTAGGTTTGATCCCCAACTCTCCAGGGCACATAATCTCAGCACAGATCACTTCTGATTCTGATAACTTTGGTTTGGGAGAAAGTTCCTTTTTGAAGAGCATTTCCGTAAATTGAGCTAAAATTCTCCTTCCTTCCACTTCTTTATTTGCTTACTTTGCTCTCCTCACTCATTTGCTTACTCTTTGCTCCAGTTCTTTTACTAAAACAAAACAAAACAAAACATGACCATTCATTCCGTCTTCTTCATGGCAGCTCCTTCAATACTGAGGACTATTCTCATCTTAGTTTTCCTCTTTCCAAGCTGAACACTCAGCACTTCTCACTGTGTCCTGTGGTGTCTTCTCTAGAACCTTCAGCATCCATATTGCTCTTCTCCAGATACATCATTTCTAGTGACCATCCACTGCAGCACTTCCAGAATTACTTGCCACTGTTAGTTGACCAACATATTTCGTTACTATTGCTTGTTATTGGGAACTCTCTGATTTAAAGGATTCAGAGTTACAGTAGTTAAAGGAGGCATGTCATTTTATTGAACTAAGCTTTGGTTAAAGAAAACCTCCAGGTATTTTCCAAAAGGAACTGTTCTTAGATCGTTTCTCCCCCTTTATTTCCCTCTTTATGCAATCACATTCTGGGCACAATACCAGGTCCGGTGACATAAGGGTATGGTTTTCTTCAAATGTGTGCCAAGGTCATTTCTCACTTTCCCCTCTAACTCCAAGCTCAGATTTTTACCCTGATTTGCCAACAGGAATGTAAGATTTCCAGGTTCAGTGGCTCCATCTGGGCTGAGTCAAGATCTCTGCTTCTTATATAAATCAAAAAAGGGGGTGTCACACCTTGTGCTTCTGGGGGATTATTCTTAGCATGGTGCTCAGGGTTCCATGCGGTGCTAGGGATTGAACTCAGGAGTTCCATGTGCAAAGGCTGAGTTCTGGTCTTTGAGCCAATAATTGTTTTGTGGGTCACTCTGGCAGAGCTCAGCCCAATACCAGTGAGGGTGGTCCGGGACCACCAGGAGTACACCCAGTGTTAGTCAGCTGCACCAGAGCATCTGCGCCAAGTGCTGGGGATGGACCTCAGGGCCTTGCACTCACTATGCATTTGCTCTACCCCTTGAGTTCACTTCCTCTCCCCCATCTGCTACTCTTTCAAATCCACTGTGTATCAAGCACAGCCTGTGGGAAAAGTCACTTCCTAATGAATGTTGGTTGGTTGGTGGAACAGATGCAATTATAGTCAACATGTTTTTTCCAAAAAAATTCCATGGCTCCCATTGAAAGTATAAGCCCCTTCGATGTCTTATGTTCTGTCTCTTTAGAGGACCAGGAATTTATTCGAGTCATGAACAATCTCTACCCTCTGTAGAGACCTGAGAAATTTTCTCTCTTTAAAGAAAGAAACTAGATGACAGTCCTTATTATAATTAAGTTACTAGGACTACTTTCTAAATATCAGAGTATTATCACTCTAATATGTTTGTATAAAAAAGACATTGAGGGAAAAAACCTTGAGCATAATGATAGCCTGTGGCACTAGCAATGTATCAGTATGGCCAAAGCTATTTCTGAGAATGCTTTTTAGCCTTCCTTGAGTCCCATCAGGCTTTTGGAAGTAGTATCAAGTTATCTGAAACAGCAAATCTTTCCTTAAAAATATAGAAGGGATGAAGGATTTGGGGGGGTGGGGTGGGGTGGGAGGCAGAGTGAGAGACTTCCCCAAGCAGTTCTCAGGAGGCCCATGGGTTGTCTCCATGATTCTTGGCCAATTGGATTGGTGGTTCAAAGGTCCCAAGAGGCTGGAGATTACGCAGAGCCCACAAATCTTCACATTTCCACATCCTATGTAATCACATGCAATCCACTTGCAAGAGACTTCAGTGTTTCTTATTAAAACACGGTGATAATGATGATAAAAATGAACCAATAAAACCCATAAAGTGATTATAATAGAGCCTGGAACACAGTGAAATAAAATGGGGGGAAAACGTAGTGGTGGGAATTGAAATGTGTGGTGGTGGGGCTTAAACCAGGGTTGGTTACATGCAAGACATGGATCTTACCTCCAGACTGTCTCTCGGGCAAGATGTAGGAAAGATTTTACAGCTCATCTTAGAGTCACACTTGTCAGAGCATTTTTCCTTTGGCGATCAAGTGGTCTCCTACAGCACCACTTCAATGCCAGCAATACCCATTTAACCAATCCATTAGTGAGTCTTGAAGTCTGATTCAGTCACTGGTGATCCTGACATCAAAAATATTTCAAGGAAAGGCTGGCAATTACTAGGTGGAGTGGTGCTTGCATTCATCTGCTCCCTTGCTCAGGTTAGAATTGGCTGCCCAACCTATTCCTCTTTGATAGCTGGAAAAAACATGCTGTCCGGTCTGCAGAGGGAGGGCTTGAAGCCTGCAATGACTGTTTTATCTAGTAATGAAAAGGCAGCAGGGTCTTCTCTCAAATAGACAGGAGAGGAGAGCTTCGGGGAGCAAGAAAATGAGACATTTTGCTCTTACAAGAAATCAAAATAGTAAACAGAAAATGACTCTTCATTTTTCTTGTCTTTAGCTGTCCAGGTTGCTCCAACCCTTAGTTTAGGAGTTCTCAGAATTTTGGCCTCTTGAGATGGACAAAATAAGCTTAATTTCCTCTTCCTTAAAATTGTTCTAAAGCTCAATGTCTGGAAGACATTTGCAACACCAAGAGACAGTGAATTGATAACCTGAAGAAAGACTTGCACTAGTTGTAGCTCAGTATCTTCTATTTAAAAGAAAGGGTAAGTCTACTTTTGTTTGGATTTGTTTGCTTTTTGTTTGTTTAGGGGCCACATGGGGATGCTCAGAGCTTACTCCTGGCTCTGCATTTCAGATATCACTCAGAGATCACTGGGGATCAAACCTCGGTTGCCTGCTTACAAATCTAGCACCTACCCACTGTACTATCTCTCCGGCCCCTGACTCAGTGAGCTTAATCAAACCTATCTCCTGAACTTCAGTGACCTCAGAAACAATGGAATGCAGGGGGTGTGCCAAGTCAAGTTGCCAGGAGAGAAGCAGGGGGTGCTTCTAAACATGACTGTATGTTTAGAAGCAGCTCATCGCCACTCCTGCCACGACTTCCCCAATCCTGGAAACTCCGGGACCAAGTCTTGCTGATTCAAAAGTCCACTTTCAGACAACATTGTGTTTATAGATTTTTAAAAGTACACATGGGACATCAGCTCAGTGAGGTCACAAATTTGGCCACAAATCTTCACAGCACCATTTCCTATGTAATCACAAGCAAGAGACTTGAGAGACCTTAGTGTTTCTTACTAAAAACTGGTGATAATGTTGACAAAAATGAATCAAAAAATACCAAAAAAATGATTATCACAGAGCCTGGTACACAGTGAAAAAAGGGGAGAAAAATGCTTATGAAAAGTTTTACCAAGAAACTGGGGTGATAGTTCTAGTGATTGAATTGAGTTCTGAAGGACTCCATGGCCACCCCACACAATGGAGCAGAGCCCTGCCCCACCCCCGCCTCCACCCCCACCCCACTCCCCTGCACAGCATGGAGCCAGTCATAGCTGAAAATGGCCGCTATAAAAATATTTAAGATTAGCTGTTATTTTCAGAGTGGAAATGGAAGTTAAATATCACTGTATCACTGTCATCTTGTTGTCGATCGATTTCCTCGAGCAGGCACCAGTACCACCTCCTTCGTCCTAGCCCTGAGATTTTAGAAAGTGCCACATTTGAGGCTCTTTAGGGTCAGGAGAATGAGACGACCCACCATTGTTACTGGTTTTTGGCATATTGAATACACTACGGGGAGTTTGCCAGGCTCTGCCATGTGGGCAGGATACTTTTGGTAGCCTGCCAGGTTCTCCAGAGGAAGAAATAGATAAGATGTCCCAGCTTCTGGGAGCTGTATTTTATAGTCTCTGGGTCTTGGCCGTTGATGGGATTACATAGCTCCAGGGGCAGTTGGTGGGTGTAACACCTACATACTGGAAGATGGGGGAACTGGGTGGAGGAGGCCTAGTCCCAATCCAAGCAAGCTTGGCGATCTATTTCCCTGATTCCGCACACCTGGGTTTCTCTGCCGGTTTCTTCATGCGTGAGGCTCATTCCGAATGTGTGTAGAGTGGTCTTAAGCATGGCTGTGGCTGGAACCGGAGGTCTTCAGCTGCCAAGGCTCTGCTCAGGATGGGGAAGGAAACTCAACCCACCCTCCTCCAAGGGGCCCCAGTGAGGACAGCCAGGCATGGATGCAGGAGACTCTGCCAGAAGTTAAATATACTCTGGGTCATATGAAGCTCGTCCTAAGAACTCTGAGTGTATTTAAGGATGCTGTGTGTTCTATGTGTACAGCCATGATATGCATCAGACAGTGGTGAGAGGAAGGAAGTGTTTCAGCAGCAGCTTTCCTCTGGAGTGTCTTTGCTCCCAGTGATCCAATGAAGGAAAACTGAAGATGTAAACACATACTCCGTTTCCGGACTACTATGAGGCACTCTTTGCCTGAGTAATTGAAATCTACACGCAATATACATCTGTGCTGATACCTTCAAAATCCTCTGTGACCAAACGTTTGTTTTTATACGAAATTTGGAAAGTAGAACTGGGAGTATGGCTCAGAGCATTGGCCTTGCATCATGAGGCCTTGGGTTTGATCCCTAGCACTGTAAACAAACTCACCAACTCACTAAATAAACCAAGAGCTTTGGAGAGAAGACTCTGACTCTGAGTGTTCTTGCTTGTCCCCTCGTCTTGTCTACTTTCTGGAGAGCTGTCAGGTAAAATGACATGCTTTGGGACCAGCAGCAAGGAAACAACCCAGGAGGAATGATTAAAATATTCCACTACCCTAATGTTCACCTCTAAGACCATGAAGCTGGAAGCAAGGATGGGGCCCGGGCACAGAGCTTTCTGAGGGCATGTGTGTGCATGTGCATGCATCCATGTGTGCATGTATAGAAATCTGTGTGTTGTGCATACATGCATTTTTATGTATCCTGTGTGTCTCTGTGTGTTTGGGAACTGAAACAGTCTGGAGGCTCAGAGGGGGGAAAATGAGTGCTATTTTCCAATGCTCAGTACTGAAAAGACAACAGAATATTTAAAGAGAACTGAAAAGTGAATTGTTCCTGAGAGCGTGTTGTAGGGGCAGGGGTATGTGGGTGTCTAAGACAGACACAGGCATGTACCCCTTTCCCAGGAACTCATAGCTGGGCCTACAGACTTCAGACCCAAAGGGTCTAAAGAGGGATTGAAGGGGATGGGATGGGAAAACAAATCCCAGCTCTCATGAACTTTAGTCCTTTTCTCCAGATCAAAGCTGGGTGCCTGTGGAATTGTCACCCCTCTATGCTGTGGACTTAAACCACCAATGCAGAGGGTCAGAGTGCCCAGTGAGCAGACACCTGCTTTGAGCCTCTCTTGGGCACATCAGCCTGGTAGCAGCCTTGACTTGTCCGTCTCTCCAAAGGAACGTTTGGGGGTGCCAAAGCCCTGGTGCTTTCAGGAGCAACAGGCACTCTGGTGCCAAAAATCTTGGTGGACTCACTCTCCACAGCTACAGGGTCAGTATATTGGTGATCCGACACTCCACAGTTACAGCGTCAGTATAGTGGATAACAATCAAGCAAAGAACACGAAGAGTTGAGCCCAGTAACAGGAAGTAGATATAATTTCCTCCTTGCTGCCTTACTCCCCTTGTCTCAGCTCAGCCACTGGGGTTCCAGGGAAAGTTTGTGGGTCCCCTCCTGTCTACGGGTCCTCCCATGACTGCTCCAGCCTGGGCATGGATGGGGAAGAATTTTAAAGGCCTGCCATCCCACCTTGTCCCCAGGACTTGTCCTTAGCATCTGTCCCTGGGGAAATGATTTCTCTTATTCGGGACCTGGAGGCACGTTCAGTGCATGAAGCTGAAACAAAAAAGTGCCACTTTAGTAAGCCACTTGAGCCAAGTCCACTTCACGCAAGGTCAGTTTCATGCAGGTTCATTGGAACTGATTGTGAGGAAGTACCTCTCTCCCTCTTCTCCCACAGATCTAATTTCAGGGTGCAGATGGGGTGCAGGGGGGAGGCAGAAGAGCCTTGGCTCTGGAGGGAGATGTAGCTCCTGGGATCTTTCCCAGCCCAGGAGTCACTCAGCATAATGCAGAGAGAGTGGCAGAGAGAAGAGCTTGGAGGTGATTCCTTTTGCTTCCTTGCCCTGATAGATCAATGGGGGACAGTCTATTTACAAATTGCTTAAGGACCTCTCTGGAGAGCAGACACAGCGCTCCTGCATATAGAGCAGGAGTATCCCTCCACTGCAGCTCTCAGGGTGATGCTGGGGGCTGCTCAGAGAACCAGAGAAGCTCCAGGTGAGTGGTACCAGCTCTGAGAGTCTGGGACGGTGCTAAAAGGAAGAAGGAGCAGGTCAACTGTGGGAGCAGAGAACACCCCCCACCAAATGGCTTCTGTGAAACCCCTCCATTCCCGCTCCTGTGCTGGGCCCTAGGGGTGGGCCTTGCTGCCTCAGGCTGCAAGATCTGTCCGCAGGACGCCCAGTTGTTCTTGGTGCCCTGCCCATCTCTGCATCTCCAGGTGGGTCCACTCATGAACAACCCTGTAGCTGCTTCCAGGAATCCCCAGGCCCAGGCCCATGGTGGCGTCCAGGATAGGGGACAGAGAAGTCCCAACCCCAGCACATGCTCTGTCAAACACAGTCCCTTAAAATGATGCCACCAACGTTCAGTGTCCAGACCCAGGGGCTCTATGCAGGCTCCATCCCTTGTAGGAGATGCAGAGTTGACAAATCTTTTGTTGTTGTTGTTGTACTTAGGACTTACTCCTGGCTCTGTGTTCAGGAGTCACCCCTGGAAGGCTCAAGGGATCATATGTGATGTTGGGGATAGAACGAAAGTTACCCATTTGCAAGGGAGTACTTTACCTCCTGAATTAGCACTGCACTGTGCACTGTCTTCCCATTGTTCATCAATTTTCTCCTGTGGGCCCAGTAACATCTCCATTGTGAGACTTCTGTTACTGTCTTTGGCATATTGAATACATCACGGGGAGCTTGCCAGGCCTTGCCGTGAGAGCGAGATACTCTCTCTTGGTAGCTAGCTGGGTTCTCTGAGAGGGGTGGAGAATCGAACCCGGCTCAGGGCTGCACGCAAGGCAAACGCCCTACTGCTGTGCTATCGCTCCAGCCCTCCCGAATTATTTCTCCCAAATCCCTGATTTGCTTTTTCTTGAACCAAATGCTGTACTTAAATGTAGATTCTTAAATGTGCATTATATTTTTGTTGTGGTTTTGGGCCACACCTAGCTGTATTCAGGGCTTTCTCCTGGTTCTATGCTCAGGGATCAGTCCTGACAGGGCTGCAAGGCAAGATAACATAAGTTTACTCCTATGTTATCTCTCCAGCTCAAAAGCTCTTTGAGCAAGCCCCTGCCTATTCTAGAATATGGTCTTATACTTAGTTATTTGTTTGTTTGTTTGTTTACAGGTGATTACAGGACAAGTGATTACAGGACCATCTAGGGGCCATGCAGTTTGGGCTTGAGCTTAAGGCCTTGGCCATACCACCTCTCTCCCCCTCCCCTCCCCCACTCCACCCCTTTGAGCTCTTGCTCAGGCTCAGGATCATGAGGTAAATACAAAGCAAGTGGCCAGTGGGTTGGTCAGTCGGCTATGCACCATGTGCTTCTGGAGAACTCTGTAGCTCTGCTGGGCCCTGACATGTGACTCTGAACTCAATCATCTTCAAGGCAGGGTCTGTGGCAGAACAACTGCACAAGAGGAGAAACCAGCAAGAGGCATGTGATCCTGAGGACAGCCAGGCTCACTGGGCAGAGCAGGAGAGAAGGCTGGATAGTTCCAGAGCCTTAGGTACAAGGCTTTTGACTCAGCCACTTCTCTGGACTGTGGGTGCAGACGCCTTGATGTCAGTCTGCTGGTGAAGAATTCAGCAGTTCCCCCACAATGAGATGCGTCTGATCTGTTTTGTCTGTCTTGATAGGGAATGACAGGGAACAGGGCTGCTGAAGAGAAGGGGAACTGGCATGTATGGTTGCTGGGAATGTGAAACAGGGTGGAAGTTTTTGTATCACTGAAAATCCATCTACCATAGGTTCTCGTGATGCATGTTGGGATCTATGTTGGAAGGAAATGAAAATGGAAAATCCAATAGTTCATATTCCTTACAGCAGTACTAACAATCACCGAAATAAGGAAAAAATCTAAATGTCTATTTGTGGACCATACAGGTTATAGATGCTGTTGTATATTATTTAGCCATGAGAAAGCAGATCCTGATGTTTAAAACCTCAAGGGCATTAGGCCATGATTAAACCAGAGGAAGATAAATACTACATGATTGCATCATCTTTAGAATTTAAAAAAACAAAACTCAGAGAAATGAAACTCAGATCAGTGGTTGAAGCTGGTCAAAAAGTTACCAACTTTTGGGGGCAGAGTAATTGTACAATGGGTAGGGCACTTGACTTATACACAGCTGACCTGGGTTCAGTCACCCCATATTGTCATCCTATTCTACCAGGAGTGATCCCTGAGCACAAAACTAGGACTAATCCCTGAGCACCACTGGGTCTGGCTCCAAAGCAAACAAAGT
>JAOXYA010489843.1:0-29492 GCA_028565675.1 Sorex palustris | reverse complement strand
ACTCTGGGAGAGAGGACACAGGGGGAGGGGACTGGGGAGGGGACTCTGGGAGAGGGGACACAGGGGGAGGGGACTCGGAGGGGGAATCGGGGAGGGGACTCAGGTCAGTGTAGACTCTGACAAAAGGGGTCATGTCAGTGCCTGCCTCACTGCCCACGTCCACAACCCTCCCACTGTGCCTGTTTGAGCCCCTCTCGAGGCACGACTCAGGGCAGGGGCACTGCAGAAGTGGATGCATCAGCCTTCTCTGGACCTTGCCCATTAAGCTGAGACAAAGCCTCCGACCACCAAGAGGAAAGGACGGGCGCAGGCGGGGGGACCCTTCCTCCCTTCCGGCAGGCGGAACCAGAAGTCAGGGGCTCCGAGCCCCAGAGCCCACCAGTGTTCCCGCCAGAGCTGCGGGGGCTGCGGCTGCCTGTTCTAGGGGCCCGGAAGGATCCGAGTCGGAGCCGTGGAAGGGGTTTGGGGGGGGCGTCTGCCTCCAGCTCAGCCAGGGTCCTCCAAAGCTGCCTCGGCGAACTTGAGCCTTTTCCCATCCGAGCCTGGATCTTGTTTTCTCTGGAACTCTCTCCCTGGTGGAGGCTTCCAAGTTTCTCCAGGCTGAGCCTCTGACAGAGGGGGCCTCGCGCCAGCCTCACACGCCCCCGCCTGAGCCCCAAACCACCCAGAGCAGGAAGGCCCTTAAGGCTCCTGCTGGGGGGTGGGGGGACCCAACCATGGTGGGCCCCGGGGAAGGGACGGACAGGCAGGGGCATGGGCAAAGGCCAGCCAGCATCCTGGAAGCAGGTCTGGCCCCAGGGCCTAAGGACCCCCCTTCCTCCCTCCATCTGCAGCAGCTACACCCCCCACCTCCAGGTCCTAGTCGGCCCCCGGTAATTCAGAACAGAGCCGCCTCCGTGGGGACCCGGGTCTGAGTTCCTGAAGAGTGAGCCAGGGGCTCCGGATCGTTTGGGGGGCGGCCGGGAAGTAACGGGAGAGGCCTGGCGAGAAAAGGGGGGTCAGACGCCCAGAAGATTCAGGGGGCTCAAGCAAGGACTCGCAGTGCATGGCCCACCCAGCAGGTGCCCGAAATCCCCAGTCCCCACGCAACCACACCGCCACAGACCCACACCTCCTCTTCTTGGGGTGCCTGGATGCTGACCAGGAGAAAAAATGCTGTCCACTCAGAGGCTACAGATCCAGGAACCCTCTCACAGAGGCCACGAGGCTTGACGTGGGGGTCTCGGCCCGGGAGACCTGGAACTCAGGCCTGGGGGACACCCAGTGAGCACCCCCTTACCCATTCCCCCTGGGAAATTCTCTGCATGGTGCCTGGGCAGGCAGGGGCCGGGACCAGGGCCACCCCAGGTGTGCCCACATCAAGGCCACAGCCAGGGAGATCCGAGGGAACCACTATCCCCTCGTGCATGACAACAGGGCACTGGCTAGAGGGGCCGTGGGAGAAGCAGCCAACGGGGAGGGGGGCACCGCATCCCTGCTGGGAGTGGAGGCGGGAGCTGGTGAGCAGGGGACCCTCTTCTGTCCCCCTCTGGCACCACACCCCCACACATTCACACCCCGGGAAGCAGGGCTCAGGGCATGGAGGGAAACGCAGACACCGGGCATGGGAGGAACGAGGAGCACCCAGCCTCGAGTGCTCCCTGTATGCTACTCCCGGACAGGGTCCCGAGTGCGGAGTGCTCCAAGGCCCCTCAACCTGCTCTTTCTTATCCCAACTTTGGGGTGTAGGGGGCGGGGCCTGCTGGCCTTACTGGCTCACTCAGTACGTCCGTCACTGCCTCCGCCTTTTCCCCCTTGGGATCCGGGATCAGACTCACACCAGAAGCTCCAGGGCTACACCGTCCTCACACTGGTCAGTGGGGAGGGCACAGAGACAGTCCAGAGAGGCACCAGGGCCAGGGGACAGCGGGCTGGGTGCTGGCCTTGCACACGGCTGACCCAGGTTCCATCCCCGGCATCCCAGAGGGTCCCACCAGCCCACCAGGAGGGATCCCTGAGCACAGAGTCAGGAGTCAGCCCTGAGCATCTCTGGGTGTGGCTCAAAAACAAACAAAAAGTCACGCAGACTCCCCCGTGATTTCCTCTGGGGGGCGCCCAAAGGTTCTCGGGGACCACTCACGGCGACCCTCAGCCAAGCAAGGCTGAGGTTCAGCGCCAGGGTCTGAGAATAAGAGGCCGAGACCCTCCCTACCCAAGCCTCCAGGCCTGCACCTGCTGATGCTCAGGACCGGCTGTGGGACGGGGACGACAGACACGCCAGCACCCAGCACAGGAAGAGTGAGCACTGTCCACGAGTCTTGCACAAACCTACCTAGGGCTTCTTAGCAGGCCTGAAACTATCCTGCCCGATCCCCAGTGGAGTCTAGCCCAAGGAGGGAGTGCTCTGCCAGCTGCTGCTCAGGCCCCGGTCCCTGGGCAAGATCCAGGCTGTGCGATTTCTCAATCGGGTCATTTAAGAAATCCAGACAAACGGCCATGCCCAGTGACCACCGTCTCTATGTTGCATGGGTACATGTGTGCATGAATGTGCGTGTGCATGGAAGTGTGCATGTGTGTGCATGTATGTGTGTGCCATGGAAGTGTGCGTGTATGTGTGTGCTTGTGTGTGCACGTGCACATGTAAGTGTGCATGTGTATGCGTGTATGTGTGTGCATGTGTGTGCATGCATATGGGCTGCCTGCCACATGGCTGCTACACCAGGGTTCCTGCTGCATGCAGCTGTGTTGCAGTTTGGGGCCATGTGTGTGTGTGTGTGTGTGTGTGTGTGTGTGTGTACGTGCGTGCACGCGGGGGGGGGTCAAGACTTAATGCTTCCCTGGACCCCAGCATTCTTTCTCCCACCGCAGCATGCCTGGAATCCCCCTGTGGCCCGTGGCCAACTCGAAAGAGTGAGAAGGTCGTGGCTGACTGTCATGGCCACGGTCCAGAGCAGCGGGCCAGGTGGCCAAGGGCACCTTGGCGGAAAGGCTGAGCTGTGGGCAGCAGCAGTGCCAGCCTCTACCACACCCCCACGCCAGTCTCCATGCCCCGCACCAGCCCCCACGCCCCACACCAGCCTCCAGCCTACTGCAGACAGCCCCTCTCACGCCCCAACACATCTGCTTCTTGGCCACGGAAGCAGGAGTGCACGGCCAGCTACCCCTTTCCAGTCCTCTATTAGGCTCCACAGAAGAACAGATGAGAGGCTTGGATCCATCTTCCCCAGACCCTGGCCCTGTCAAGAGCGGGGGACCCTTCCACACTGAGACCCCCAACATCAAACAGATCCACCTGGCCCCACCTCGCCCGCACCAGGGAGCACGGGTAGGAACATCTGGGCATGGAGTGGCCTCCCGTGCAGGGATGCTGTGAGGAGCCCAGGTATGAGAGAGGCCTGGGGCATGGGGGGACGTGCCCCGAGGCGTGTGTATGAGCAGGGCTTTTTCTGGGGCGACAGCATCCCACACTCTGAACTTCTGCAGGTGGGAGAAGCCCCTACCAGGACCAGGGAGGGGGGGGCAGTTGTTCCTCCTGTGTGCGGGGGCCCGGCCCCCCAGGACATGCCCTCTTGCCACCTCCCGTACCCCCATTTCTGTGGGTCTGCACAGTGGTAGAATGGGGAGGGCCCCTGGACTGCGCCCAGGGTTTGAAGAGCGGCCATCCTCTCTTCCCAAGTGGCCACACCCACTGGTCCCAGGTCCCTCCCACCCCGCCCTGGGATCGGGTGTAGACCATGTAGCTGCCATCTTCCTCGACCAGCGTCGCTGCCCCCACCTGGTGGTGGCCTTCCCTCTTCATTGGTGCTTGAAGCAGACCCGTGCCCACATTCCTGTTTCAGGGGGCACACCCAGCACTGCTCGGGAACTGCCTGTGAACAATCCCTTGCCCATCTGCTGCTCCTTGGGCCAGACCTCCTGGCCACGGCAAGGTTAAGAGGTTCTCCTCTTCCTGGGGCTTCCTCTGGGGGCTCCAGGCAGGACAGTCTGACCTGGTCCTCACAGGAGATCTACTGGCTGTCCTGTGAGGGTCTGGGGTGCAGCTGGAGGGCCGGCTGTGCAAAGGGGCCACAGCGATCCCAGCCCCTGCCCAGGGCTCAGCTCTCTAGGCTGTCAGGGCCACCAAACCTCAAACCAGCCAAACACAAGTAGGGGCGATTTCTGGGTCTCAAAGCCCATCCCCCCGCCCATCCTCCTCTCACCAAGGGTCGCCCCGTGGGACTCTGTAGCTCTGAATTCAGGGACATGGAGGCAATGCTTGTGTCCACATTCCCGCAATAGATACCACACCCCAGCCAGCACCAATGAGGGGCTTGGGCGTGCCGACTGGCGGTCCTGCCCCCCATCCCGGGGAGCCCACGGTTCAATGAAAATAATACCAGGCAAAAGAAAGCTCGAGGGAACTTCACTCGTGCCCCGAGGCATCAGGGCCAGCGAGGAGGCCAGCTCTGGGGAAGAAGACACGTCCAAAGGCTGGGGCCACACTCTGGGCTTGTCTGGGTGACCATCCAGACAAGGCATGGCACCTGTCCACTAGGGAGCTAGGTTGGCCTTTATTCCTTCTGCTCCTTGGTCCCATGTCCGGTAAGGAAGGAATGTGCAGCCACAAAGCCAGCAGCCTTGTTCTAGAAATTTCCACCACCGTCCAACTCTGCCTCAGGTAGACTGAGGCATAACACTCAACCCTGGCGGATCAAGGCTGCCAGGAACTGTGAGCAAGACAGACGGGATACCCTGCCCCAATCCACGTTCCCAACACCCACAGGCCATGAGGACTCTCATGTCTATTTTAACACTTTAACTATTTTATCCCAGACTGGCAGAGCAAAGCAAAACACTTGTCTCTGGTATTTTGGGTTTTTTTTTGGGGGGGGCGGGCAGGCCTGGGGGAAAAGGAGTGCACATGGGTGGTGCTCAGGGCTGACTCCTGGCTCTGCACTCAGGAACCATTCCTGGCAGGGCTCAGGAGACCCTATGGGATGCTGAGGATCGAATCCGGGTTGGTGGCACACAAGGTGTTTGCCGACATAGCATTGCCACCTTAACACTGAAATGCAAAGGAACCGTTTTTATTAAAACAAAGAGACAGTGGCTAGAAAACCCTCCAGGCGATGTTCAGAACAGAAAGCAAACAACTCGCTGGCAGCCCGGGGGAAGGGGGGGACTCAGCCCCACGTGAACCTACACGCAGCCCCTTACACCAAACCCCACAGTGAGGACTGCTGATCCGGTGGCCTTTGCAGGCTGCTCAGAGACGGGAGAGGAAAAGCAAGTAAACAGAGAGAGGCCGGAGCGACAGCACAGCGGGGAGAGCGTCCACCTCGCCCGTGACCGACCCAGGTTCGATCCCTGGCATCCCACAGGTCCTCCCAGCACCGCCAATGGCCGCTCCTCGCGGTCTGGTGGGACAAAAGCAATGCCATGAACGGACTCGGAGATGGGAGCCGCCCAGTTCACTGGCCAGCATTCACGGGCATGGCCCATGCCCATCCGCTCCTGGGGGAGCACGGAGCCTGAGCAGAGGGGCCACCGCGACCAGAACATGGTGGAGCAATCCCCAGAGCCGCGGGGACACCAGGCGGCGCGTTCCCAGCCAGGGAGCAGCTCAGGGGGAAGCCAAGGGAGCAGACGGAGAAAGAACGGGAGGAAAGACGGGGAGCGGGGGAGAGTGCCCCGAGGGTGGGGAACTGAGCTGCGGGATATATTTGGATTTCTCCTTCCCTCCAACGAAGGTTCCACCCAAGGGCTATTTCTGCCGTGGGGTCTCCATGGCAATTGAGGGCCCGCCATGGCACAGCAGGGACCGGGCACGGCGCATCTTGGCATCTCCTGGGATCGGCGGTATTAGTGCTTGTTCCAGAACAAGGACAGGACGTAAGGGCCTGTGTCCCAGCCCCTCGGGGCCACCCCACAGCAGAGGCCCCAGATGGCACCTGCCCTCTCCCCTGCCCCTCCATCTTCCACTGATCCAAGGCCCCAGGGGGGCGTAGGGTCACACCCCACAGCCTCTGGTTTTCTCATGAGCTAGCGACAAGGACTAGGGCTCCATGCCCTGGGCACCAGGAAATGGGCAGAGGAGGATGAGGCTGTGACACCCCAGCCCCATCTCCCCAAAGGGTTAGCCAGGGAGACCCACACAGGGTCAAGTGGATGCAGGCATGCAGAGGACAGGGCAGAAGTGCGGGGGGGGGGGGTCCCACCACAGTCTCAGCAGACCCCACCCAGCTCTGTCTGAGGCCTCAAAGAGTGTGGCTACACCGTGGACAGTGTCCAGGCCTGCCTTGAGCAGAGCCCCATGCCCACCCTGCACCCAGCCTGCATGAGGGCCCCGGAGTGGGCTGAAGCCAGGGAGAGCTGGATGTGTGCAGGACCCCAAGGCTCCTGCCTGCGGCTGCTCCCTCAGCCCTCCTAACTCCCAGCCACTCCCCCTGAGGGTCTCCAGCGCCCATGGAGGTGGGGGACCGGGAGGACGCCAGTGCAGAGCCCGGCGTGCTTCCCTGTATCCGGACAGCCTGGGACAGAGGCCCAAGCAACCACTGACCCCAGTCGGCCAGAGCTCTTGCTCCTCGGCTCACAGTGGCTCTGTCCCCCCAGTGTGGGGGGATATTTTCCTTATCAATAGGGACCCCGCCCTCTCTCAGGAAGACCCCCAGTTTCCTCGAGAATGTGCTGCTCCCTGCTGGCCCATCTCTGTTCCCTGAAGGTCTGCTCTGGCCCCCAGCTCCCTCTCTCCCCTCCATCGAGGGCCCCCACCCCCTGCATGGTTGGTGCCTTGAGAGAGGCGTGTTCTGTCCCGGGAGAGTGAGGGTGAGCAGGGCTGGACGGTGGGAGTCCAGGCCGGGACTCCTGGCCCAACCAGGTGCCGAGAGGCATGCCCCGACCTACTTCCAGGGATGTCCTCTCTCCCCCCCCCCAAGTCCCGGGCACGACAGCGGCACTGGGAGCCTTGGACACTGGCAAAGGAGCAAAGAGGCCTGAGAGCCCCTGCAGTGAGCGGGGTGGGGGCTGGTGGGAGGGACGTTACACAAGGAGCGTGAGTCACCGGGAGAGGTTCCCCCACAACCTCCAGGCGTTTCTCCTCCTCGCCCACTGCCTTTGCGCGGGGGCGTGGGGGGAGCGGGAAAGGGCTTTAAATTGCTCAGAGACGAAATCCCTGCAGCTATTAATACCCCGGGCACAGGTGCCCGTGTGCCGCAGGGGCCCCTTGGGGCTGCTGGGGGCTATGGTGCAGCCTGAGGAGCACCAGGGAGGAGAGGGGGCAGCTCTCTGGCCCGCCACGCTCGGGGTCACAGGGGAGACAAGGGAGGGGCTGGAAGGTCCCAATTCTGCATGGGGCAGGGATGTAGGGCTGAGGAAAAGGAGGCAGAGGCTCCCGGACCCATGCACCCATACACATATGCAAACACACACATGCAAACACACACGTATGCAAACACACATAGCCAAACACACATCCAAATACACATGCTCACGCACACATATGCAAGCACGCATATACACATGCACACATATGCAAACACATATGCACAATGAACAATATGCAAACATGGACATGCATATGCGCACATGCGAATACACATGCTCATGCACACATATGCAAACACGCATATGCACATACATGCACATATATGCAAACACACATGTGCACACAGAGCCTATTTCTCTGACCCTCACAGTGAAGCCGGCCCCTCAGCCTCCGGGAGCTTCCTTCTTCCCTGGCAGATATGTGGGGCACAGGCGGGCAGGAGGGGCGGGAGATGACAGAGGTAAAGAAGGGATGCAGAGGACACCCACTTCATGATGAGTCCTCCCTTCACTCCCTCCTGCAAAGTGCACCTCCCTGCATGCTGGCGGCCCATCACTCCAGGTAGAAGCCCCGCGGACACGCAGCCCTGCGTCCTGGGGACGCACCACAGAGATCAGAGAAGCGGCCGGGCATCTGAGCCTTCTCCCCGCCCCACCCCCCACACACCTGGAAGGAGAACACCCCTCAAGGGGCTTAGCTGAGGGTCAGCAGCATCTCACCCCAAGGGCAGGTACCAACCTCAAGAAACCTCCCACCCAGGGCTGCATCTCCTGGGAAGCCCTGTGGGCAGGGAGGCAGGACCCCTGGAAGGTTTAGGGATGATGGGAAACTCAGGTGCGGCCACACCAGAGGGCTTAGGACAAAGCAACTAAGACACACCTACCGGCTTGGTGGCAGAATTCCTCCAAGATGCAAAAACCAATTTCTGGAGCCATAACGGGGCCCAACACCCCATGATTCACCTTCACGTCTGCCGGACTGTGCAATGTGGCCTGGACACAATCAGGTTTGTGGGCACCGACAATGGCACCGTGGCCAGGGGAAGGTCCGGGAGGTCGGGGAGGGGGACAGGGCTTGTCTTGCCCCTGCCTCTGGGTCACACCAAGACTCCAGGGATGCACAGGACCTTGCAGCTGGTGTTGTCAAGGGATGAAGAGATTGGTCCCCCTGTTTCTTTTTGGTCTTATTTGGGAAAGAAATTTTTCCCCCTAAATCTACATTTTGTAAGGAAGCAAAATGGGAATGAAAGCGAGTGGGAAATTTTTTCCTTTAAACTTTGCTTTCAGCCAACTCCTACTGCTGAGATCACTTCAGATCCAAGACTGGGAGGCGAGAACATGAGGGAGGTTGCAAGCATGGCTGCGAGCATCTCTGCTCCCAGGTGGGCCTGGTGCCGGTCTGGAGCTGCTGGGGGTGGACGGGGTACACTGGCAGGCTCTGGGGTATGTCGAGCGGGGGGGGGGTCCACAAGCCGGAACTGTCAGAGCTCAACCACCTGAGCACACAGGCCCCCTCCGAGAGGCTGAACGCACTATTTACTTATTGGTTTTGCTGCGAAAGGTCCGGATCTTTTCATGGTTGGAAATGCTTGCACGCAACAGACCGAAAAACGGGCTCCAGCAGGGAAGGCCGAGAGGGACCCTGATCTGGACAGCAGGAAAGCAGGTGAATGAACCAGCAGGCAGCAGCCTTCAGGGCAGCCCCTCACTGCAAAGTCAACCCGACTGACTCACTGACTTCTGGCCCCTGCATCTGGCTCAGGCCTGGTCTACTGAGGACTGTCAAAACCCCGGCAGCTGTGGGCCTCAGGTCACTGCCCACTTCCTGCGAGACAGGCCATGAAAGGAGTCACAGAGGGAGAAGCTTAGCTCCGATCCAGGGGTTAGGGCCTCATGGGCACGCAGCGCCCCTGCCAGCACCCCTCCGAGTCTTCCCTCCACCCCGTGCCCTCTCTGTTCCCACACTGCCCCTGGCCTTCTGCTCTTCCAGACCCTCCCTGGCTTAGCAGCCGGCCCAGACGCTCCCCGCTCCACGCTTAGACCAGCGCCCGAGTGGCATGTGTCCCAACACATGCGCTGCGCCAGCCTCCCTGGGAGTGTTTCCAGGCCTTTCTCACGGGCTGGAGCTATGGCTTCACTCCCTCATGCTCACGAGGCACGGCGGGCAGCTCTGTCGCCAGGCCCCCTACCACAGCAGTGGAGCACAGGTGGGGAGGACCAGGCCCAGGAAACTGTCACCCCCGTCTGACCACACATGAAGCCAGAGCCACAGAACCACAGAGCCAGAGCCATGGAACGGAACCACGGAGCCTCCATGCTACGAAGTCACGGAACCACGGGGCCACTGAACCACGGAACCTCCATGCCATGGAGTCACGAAGCCATGGAATCATGGAATCATAGAGCCACAGAGCCATGGAGTCACCACACCACGAAGCCAGAGCCATGGAACCACAGAACCACGAAGCCTCCATACCATGGAGGCACAGAAGCACGGGGTCTCCATGCCACGGAGCCACGGAACCACGGAGCCATGGAGCCACAGACTCTTCATACCATGGAGCCACGGAACCACGGAGCCATGGAATCATAGAGCCACAGAGCCACAGAACCACAGAATCACAGAGCCACTCAACCATGGAGCTTTGGAGCCACCATGCCACAGAGTCTCACAGCAGAGCCTTGAAGCTCTGTTCCTGAGATGTACATGGCACCTGGTACAGGAGCTGGTGTGGGCCTCCAGGAGGCCAGCGGGGGGCAGCTGCCCAGGCCTCCTACATTGTTTGTGGATCCCAAAGGCTCAGAGCTCTGGGCACCAGTCCCACAGAGGGGTTTCATCCTCTGTGCTCTTTCCTGCCCTGCACTATGCACCCGAGGGGCCCATCTTACTGGCCCACATGAAGACAAACATGGGTGGCAGAGGCCAGCAAGGGGGGGGGGCTCTGCTCAAGAACCAGCCTGGCCGGTCTCCCCTAATGTGTCCTGCCGACACCCCACTGGGCTCTCAGGGCCACTTGACAAGGACAGGATGTTCCTCCAGGCCCAGAGAGGCCAGAGTCGGCGGCCAGCGCCCTCTTGGGCGGGGGTTGAGGGGGGGTCTGCTCTCTGGGGTGGGGGTGTGGGGCACCGTCCGCGCCTCTGCCATCAGCATTCCGACAGCGTGAGATGACGGATATGTTTAATACTGGGGACCTGTCATTTATTTATTAGCTGGAGACGGGGCTGCCGCCAAGAAGGGTGCATTATAAATCAGCCCTTTCCCGGCCATTAAAAATTAATACAGTTCATAATGCAGGACGTCAGTAATTTCTTTATTAGAGCCGAGTGCTGGCGTGGCGCGCTCTCTCTCTTTCTCTCTTTCTCTCTCCGCCCCTCTGTCCCCCTCTCTCTTTCCCTCCCTCTCTTTCTCCCTCCTTCTCCCCCCACCACTCTCTCTCCCACTCTCCCTCCCTCCCACTCTGTCTCCCTCCCTCTTTTTTTTACAGGCCTCATTTCTGTCCACTCTCTTTCCCAAGGACACCGTTTTTTCTGGTGACCACCAAGCGCCAAGGGAGGGTGCCCCGGTTCCCCGCAAGGCTCAGTCACAAGGGTCCCTCAGTACCCCACCCTGACTCTGGAACTCTGAGGCCTTCTGGGTCCCAGAGAGGCCAGAGGGAAAGAAATGCAAGATGAGGGTGTGGGTGAGATGGTGAGGGGGATGGGAGGGCGTGGGGTGGGGGGTGGAGAGGTGTGGTGCGGGAATGGGAGGAGGGAGGTGTGGTGGAGCTGGGTGTGGATATGGAGTGAGGGAGTTGGGGGATGAGGGTGGGGGTAGGACGTGGGGAGGGGGCAAGAGGCTGGGCAGAAGGCTGGCACTGAGGCACCAGCGTAGAGTCGCAGGGCCTGCCACTGCCCTGGCAGAGCTCATCAGATGCGGGCACGGGGCAGCATGCAAGTGTCTGCCCAGAACTGCGGGTTTGGGGGGACAGGTGGGGCTCACTACTCACCCACCCCCACTTGGCACAGCCAAGCACGTACAGGGCTAGGTGGGACCAGCCTAAAAGGGTCCCCGCCACTGAGGGCCAGGCCTAACTGCGTGGTGTGTGTGTATGTGTGTGAGTATGTGTGAACATGTCTATGAATGTGTGTGAGTGTATGTGTGTGAGTGAGAGAACGTGTGAGTGTGTGGGGGTGAACATGAGTGTGTGAGTGTGTGTGTATGTGTGTATATGTGTTACTGTCTGTAAGTATGAGTCTGAATGTGTGTGACTGTACATGAATGTGTATAAGTACATGTGAACGTGTGACTGTGTGTGTGAGTCTGAGTGTGAGTGTGACTGTGTGTAAATGTGTGAGAGTATGTATGTATGTGTGAGTCTGAGTATGTTACTTACTGTGTGTGAATGTGTGTATGTGTGAACGTGTGTAAGTGTGTGTGTGAATGGGAGCATGAATGCTTAAGTGTGTAAGTATGTGAATGTGTGTCCGTGAGAACGTGAGTGTGACTGTGTGAATCTGACTGTGATTGTGGGTGTGAATGTGTGTGGATGTGTGAATGTATGATGGCGTGTGAATATGTGTGTGAGCATGTGCAAGAGTGCATGAATGTGTGAGTATGTGTGAATGTGAGTGTGTGTCTGCACAATCCCCCTGCTCCCACATACCAATCGAACCACACGCCCCTGGGAAGCCCCGGAGCTCTGCCACACAAAATCATCAGGTTCAATTCAGACCCCCAAAGACACAAGGGATTCTCCACTGGGGCACTCAGGGCCATGGCGGCAGCAGTTATTTGCCAAACCCAGGAACATGAGTGCATGTCTGCAGCCCAGGAAGGGCCTAGGCATGGGGGCAGCTACGGCATCTTCTAGGGGAAGGTGCACCCCAGGCAGAGCTGAGGGCTGATTCCTGGCCAGCCAAGCTGGGGAGCAGCACAGGGAGCGGCTATGCAGGGGTGTCAGAGACTACCTGGTCACACCCAGCAGTGCTCGGGGAACCGAAGCCACGTGAGAGGGTGAGCCAGGCCTGCACCTATAGGACCCCTGGCCCCTGAGCACTTTTTAAAGAGCGTATAGGGTGCTTGCCTTGCACGCAGCCGACCGAGGCCGACCCTGGTTCAATTCCTCCACCCCTCTCAAAAAGCCCAGCAAGCTACTGAGAATATCATGCCCGCACGGCAAAGCCTGGCAAACTCCCCGTGGCGTATTCAATATGCCAAACACAGTAACAACACGTCTCATAATGGAGACATTACTGGTGCCCGCTCGAGCAAATCGATGAACAACAGGAGGCCAGTGCTACAGAGCTAGAGAGTATTCATAGTGAGCAGCATTACCCCTGATCGCTTCAGTAGCCGCCTGTCTGCACCACAGAGTCAGAGTGTGACAAGGGGGTGCAGATGGGATGGAGCGGGTGTGTGACAGTCGCCGAGATGGTGACTGACCCCAGGTCTGGCCCCTAGATCACAGCTCTGAAGGGTTGGGAGCGTCTGGGTTTGGGGATAAATCGGGAAAATCCACCTCCTTGCATGTCTCCCTCGAACGGGGGCCACAGTGACTCGATGCCTTGTCTGGGGAGGCCCAGCCCCGGCAGTTTGGTCTCCAAGGCAGAAACCAAGGACAAGCTCGTGGGAGCCTGGAACCAAACCCCTCCCACAGGAACCTTCGGCTTTCCAGAAGGGGGAGAGGGGATGGTCCCGACTGGCCGAGCCGGCCATCCAGGGGACAGCAAGGCAGTCCTCACGGGATCCAAAAGCTGAGAGGACAGCAGTCTCCTTATGTCCCCTTGATGTCAAAGGCTCCAAGAAAGGTGCAGGAGTGGAGGGTAGGGCCCCTCCATACCCTCCCCCGCCCCGGCAGCGAGGCTCGGGAAGGAAGTAAAGGAAGCCGGAACTCAAAGAAACCATCACAAACCCAGCTGCCACCTTGGACCCACACAGGCTGAGGGGGCCCCGGGGAAGGTCAGCAGCGTCCACCAAGGACCAGCGCTGGGCCCCAGGGCCCCCCGGAGGATGGTCGGCCCCCCACTCCCAGGTCTGAACCAGTCTGTTTAGCTCCCCCAGCAGGTGGGCGCCCCAACTCTGAAACCACCCTACCCCACCCCCTCCCCAGCTGAAAGCACCAGGATGTCTGTCGGCCACAGGCCCCGGTTGAAGGCCGCCCGCCCGCCACCCTGCCTGGCCAGCAAGAGTCCCACAGTCACCATGCTCCAGGACAGTCCCACCAGAGCACGGAGGAGGCAGGCAAGGCGGTGAGAGAGAAGGGCGCAGCGAGATCACGGGAAGGGGACCCCAGGACAGACAGCCCAGCGGTGAGCTAACAGGAGCCTCTGCCAGCCAGGGCCAGTGAGAGCAGAACAAAACGGGCAGAAGCAGGGGTGGGGCAGGGGGTGCTGCCAGCAGACGCACAGAGCCCAGCCTGGACACGTGGCTTCCCTCTGGCCACTCCCCAATCCCAGGGGCCCCAGCACGTCTCCCGAAGGAGCAGCTCATTTTGGGGGGGAAATTATGCAGAGGTGGAGGGCACCCTGGGGTGACCAGGCCTAGCCTGGACCTGGGCTCTCAGCAAGGGGCAGCCCTGTGGGGTGGGTCCAGCAGGGATCTCAGGAAGTGCACATCGGGGGGTCAGGGAAACAGCCCTTCCTTCCTCTCACCCCCTGCGGTGCCTCAGGGAGCTGTGCTGGACAGAGTCGGGGTCTGGGTGCCAAGCTCCAGCCTCCAGGCAGCTCCTGTTCTGGGCTTCCCCACCCCCAGAGACCCCTGGCTTGAGTTAGTCTCACACTTGGACATAAACAGGCGTGGGGGGCACCTCCTAGAGGGAGTGGGGGGAGCGATCAGCAGGTGGTAAATCCCAGCCCCCCACCCCCAAGGTTTCAGAAGGTTTGGGAAGGTTCTGGAAGGTTCTGGAAGGTTCCAGAAGCCCAGCCCTGTGGCCTTTTACCCTCCCGCTCACTCCCTCCTGGTACTCACACGTGTCGGGCTTGTGGCAGTTGTGGCCCTGGCGGAAGTACTGGGGGTTCTCGATGACAGGGATCCGCGTCATGCCAATGACCACTGTGTCGGGCCCGGCGTCCAGCGAGGATGGCGTGGTGATGCCATGGTTGATGTGGTGCAAGGGGCTGGCCGAGTCCTCCTCACCGCTGATGACAGCCACAGGCCCTGGGCACGGGACAGAAGGCTCAGGGGGGCTGCAACACACCCTTGGCACTGACCCTGCTCCCCCAAGGCCAGCATGGCCCTGGACGTACCCCGGGCCACCCCTCAGAAGCAGGTGTAGCCTTGAAAGAACAAGGAGGCATTTAACTCAGGGCCAGAGCCACAGCACAGCGGGGAGGGGGCTTGCTTGAGTCCCCCCAGGTTTGATCCCCAGCACCCCATATGGTCCCCTGAGCCCACTAGGAGTGACCCCCGAGCACGCAGCTGGGAGCAAGCCCCGAGCAGCACCGGCTCCAGATAAATCAATAGGTTCTTGCCAGAGGCTGCAACAACAGGCGCTGAGGGACACCCCAACACATGCCACGGCAAGCCCCCCGAGCCCAGCAGGATGGCCTCCTGACTGTGCCCAACCCAGGCTCACCCCTAGGGAGACTCACCCCCGGCCCCCAACTGTTCCCTGAGAGCAATCGAGGCAGGAGGTGCCTCTGTGAAACAGGACCAGAACCCAGCCCCAGCCCCTGGGACACAAGTCCGCGTCGCCAAGGGTTCAGGGACGGGTGGTGATGCCACCCACACGCTGCCCACTCACAGCAGCAGGAGGGGCAGTACGATCAACTGGCTCAGTCAGAAGCATCGTGCCTTCAAGTCCACCCCAGCCTCAGGCCCCTCGGCACCCCGGGGGGGCTCCTCTGGAACAGCGTCCACGCCCCAAACCAGATTTCCTCTGGATCTGTTCCTGGGTTTCCCCCCTCCCCCGATCTGACCGGGACAGCCAGCCCGACGGCCACGGGAACAGTGAATAGCAGAGCTAGTCCTCAGCAGGATGCTGGGCACTGGGGCAGGGGGCGCGGGGAGTCACGGACGGGCGCAGGAGGACAGTGCAGGAGGGAATTGAGGCTGGGGTGTGGGCAGGAGGGCAGTGGGGACCCTGGTGGAGGGTGGCAGGCACTGGTGAAGGGGTGGATGTTGGAACATTGTATGCTGGAACTCAACCATAAGCTTCTTCTTTACAACTTCCTAATTCCCAGTGAGTCAAGAGACAATAAATTTTTTGAAAAAGAAAAGAAAGGGTGAGACGGAACAGTCAGCCTGTTGAGTGAAGAAAGTGATTGAGGGCGGGGAGATGGCCAGGGAACTTCAACAAGGCCATCAGGGTACTGCTCACGGTGTGTGCTGGGCATGTAGATCCTAACCACAGTGCTCACTCTTGGACCCAGAAGGAAACAATTCTCTTAAAAAAAAAGTCTTGGGGCTGGAGTGATAGCACAGCAGGCAGGGCATTTGCCTTGCACGCGGCCGACCCGGGTTCGATTCCCAGCATCCCATAAGGTCCCCCGAGCACCGTCAGGAGTGATTCCTGAGTGAAGAGCCAGGAGTAGCCCCTGTGCATTGTCGGGTGTGACCCCAAAAAAGCAAAAAACAGTCTTCTCCCCCAGCCCAGGATTGTGGACATGTCCCTGGAGAGCAGGAGGGCAGGAACTCTAAGGACAGTCGGGGCACAGCAGAGATTTTGGTACCTGGGGACAGAGGGACCCAAATCAATGTCCATCAATACTGGCAGGTGGGGGCCATGGCCAGCTCGGGCTGCTTCCAGTGCTTCTGAGACAGCACCTGCACCCGCCCCGGGCCTGGGGCCAGCCCCGGGGCTCTATGCCTGTAGACAGGTGCCCAGCTGCCCTGCACTTGGCCATGCTCCTGTGTGCGAATTCTCCCCAGCAACATGCCTCTTTGCCCCGCTGGAGCACGCCCTCCGGCCTCCACAGCAAACAGAAGCTCAATCCACGCCACAAAGCAACCCAGGCAAATGTGGCATCTGGATCCAAATTGCGACTCTCCGCCCGCCAGGCAGGCACCTGCGAGGGCCCAGGGAGGCTGACCTTCTCCTTCCCGGTGACCCGCTGGACAGCCGCAGTCAACCAGTGCTCCTGGTCTCTCCTCTGTCCAGGTTCCGCGGGGAGTCAGAGGGGGAAGGGCTCTGATTCACACGCCCGAGGTCAGCTCGTCCCACCGACTGCCCCAGTCCCCAGCCCCTCGCAAGATCTTTCCCTCCTGGGGTCCAAGTTAGGCACAGGGCAGGCAAGCAGCACCCAGAAGACCACCCAGCCAGCACTGCTCCCACCCCAAGGTCCTGACACGTGTGATCAGGCATCCTTGGGTGGGGCAAAAATGTGAACGTGACCTTAGACCTGCGGGGTGCAGACGGGAGAGTTCAGGGGTCAAACCTAAGGCTGGTTTAGAGCCCAGGCCCATGGGGTGGGGGGAAGAGCCACAAAAAAGCTGCTCCCCGCCCGCCCCCTTCCCACGGCTCCCAGATGTCCCCAAAGCTGCCTTGGCTATGGCGACTTCAGAGAGCCCAATCGGTGTGCTGGCCTACTCGGGCCAGCCAGTGTCCCCCAGTGTCCCTCTGACGGTGACACTGATTTTCCATCTCACCCTGCCACTCTCCCAGGTGTCCATCACCCCCTGGGTCCTTCCTTGGGGGCGTCTCAACATACCTGGATTGCAGAAACCAGACACTGTCTGCTTCCCCCAGCCACTGCCCCCTCAGGGAGTGGCCAGCCATCGCCAGTGCGGGGTCAGTATCTATCTCAGACCTTTATTGGATGTGGGGAGGCCAGGCTACGTCCCAGATTCCCGATGGACCATCAGCGAGGGGCGGGGACGGGCAGCTGGGTCAGAGCGGGCAGGGGTCCCCGCACCGTATCTATCACTGAGTGCTGACACCAGAAGCTTCCAGCTAGGGACTCGCTGAGGGGCTGCCCGGGGTGGGGGCACTTGGGTGTCTGGAAGCCAAGCAAGCACGGAGCTCCAAGCCAGGGGTCTGGGCTTTCACGATGGGAAGGCCCAGCCCTCCCAGCCCCCATATCCCACCAGCGTCCCCCCTTCCCTGCCATCTCAGGGAAATGTCAGGATAAAATGTAGGCTACGTATTTAAATTTAATTCCTCCGTGAGCCCAGGGAAGGCTCAGGCTGATTAAAATGGAAATTGGGGCCCTGCAAAGTCAATCCCGGCCGGCAGGAGCAAGTCTGTAAGGCGGGGTGGGCGCAGGAGTGGGGGCGGTGTCAGGGGCCAGTCCCCCTGGTGCCCACAGCCACCACCTACCAGGTTTCACTGGGGCAGGGCAGGCCGAGGTGCCAAGGCCCACACAGGTTCCTCAGCCGGGCACAGAGATGCCCCTCTGTGTCTGGATGACAGGGCCCAGAAACGAGCCAGGGACAGAAGACGCAGGTGGACACATGTACCGGGGGTGGCCTGAGGGGGCCCAGCTGGCCTGGGCATCCTCCTGGACATGCTGAGTCCTGCATGTCCTCTCCTGCACCCACAACCCTCACCCCAACACTGGGCAGAGCTGGCTGATTATCCCTCAGCTGCTCACCCCCCGGCCCTTGGGCTCATGCTGGGTCCACATGCACCCAGAGGACGCTGCAGCTGCCTAGAATGGGCACAAACCTTCATGTGCGGGTACTGGAGAGTGGCTGGGCCTAGGCCACGCAGCAGAGTGTAGCTTACGGGGCCCCAACGCCCCCAGAGCACCGACAGTGGCCCCATGTGCAGACACAGGAAGGGCCTTTGAAGGCCTGAGGGCACTCCCTGGGAGGGGGTCGGCAGTGTCCCCCCTTCACAGCTGGAGCCCACAACAGACTCACAGGTTCAGTTCCTGGGCTCGGACCCCGGGGCCACAAGTTTGTCCCCCATGAACAACCTTCCCCAGCGACACGCAAAACCAAGGGCACCAAGGGCGAGTATGCAGGGGTGCGGGCACAGGGGGGCTCTGGCACGCTGCAGTCCCATGCTGAGACTGGCCCTTCCCCGAGCCCCAGGGGCTGTGGCCTCCAGCTGACAGGACAAGACCTGGGGCCCAGCTCCCAGCTCACCAGCTCAGCCACACTCAGAGCATCAGTCCCAAGCTCATGTGACGGGTGCGTCCCTGCAAAGTCTCAGCAAGAAGAGCCAGGGCTGCAAGACGGTGGCAGGGGTGTGCAAGCGGGCACACACACATGTGCATGCACACATGCAGGCACAGACGTGTGCAGGCACACATGTGTATGAATACATGTGGGCACACACGCAGACACACTCAGGTGCATGTACACAGGTGGGTACACATGTACATAACACACGGGCACACACACAGGCACACACACATGCATATACACATGGGCACACACATGCATACACACATGGGCACACACCCATGCACACACATGGGCATAAGTGTTCTCCACGGAAGAGCCTCAAAGTTCTCCTGTACTTCTTCCCTTGGCCAAACCAACTGCCCCAGTGATTCACCAAGACAGACACCTCCCCTCACTAGACACCCCCAGCAGCCAGACACGGGGCCTCCAACCTCACAAAAGCACAGGACCCTCAGTAGGCATCAGGTGCAGCTGGGATGCTGACCCCGACCAGCTGCCCCCAAGTCAGGCTTCCCAGGAACACTGGGAAAGGGGGGAGGGTCTGCTGGAAATCACCATCAAATTCATGCTCTCGGCTTATTCCATCCGTGGGTCTTGGTGCCCATACTCTCGCAAGAACCAACATTCATTTTTATCCTTATTTCCCGGAGAATGGCTTAAAGGGGAGATCCCCACCTCCAGGTTTGCTGCTCCGGCCTTAGTAACCGGTGGCGCTCCAGGTGCAAGTCTCACTGCCCAGAACAGACCCCCACACCCCTCCCCAACCCTGGGAGCTGGGCGCTGAATGACTGCTAAAGCGGGGGAATCCTCTGAACCGCCCCCAGGGCTGCTGGGCTGAGAGAAGGTAAGTGACGCGCTCCGCCGAGCAGAGGGGAGGGGCAGCAGTTAGGGAACTCAGGGTCCAGCGCCCCGCCCGATGGCCAGGTGGTTCGGGAATCTGGCCCTGGGTTGGCACTTGTGCTAGCTGTCCATGGGGGCCCGGGAACCCCAGAAACTACTTCCAGGGGGTCTCTGACATGTGGACACAAACGTTTGAATGTGGGTTAATAAATACAAATTGGTGTGGGGGGGCGAGGGGAGTGTGGCTCAGCAAGTGTCTGAGGGCAGTGCTGCTGGATGTGGTGGAGGACACAATGCCCCAGGGCCCTGGACAGCACAGCTCCTGGAACCACATTCCTTGAACTGCTTGGCCTGACCTGCTCCCAGCGGGAAGGGGATCAAAGCAGCTCGGGCCAGCTTAGAGAATTAAAGCGGGAGGAGAAGGCAGATGGGCACAGCCGGCCGGCGGCCACCGCGTCCAGCGGACACTGCAGGGACACGCGGTGCCGGAGCGGAGATAAGATTCTGCATGACTCAGAGGCTACTGCTCCCCGGAAGCAGCACCTTCGACCTTTGAACTGGGAAGTTCCACCGTCTCCACCGCCTTCAGTGCCACCTTGGAGGCATCTCCCCCACGCCACAGCTCCATCCAACCTCCTCTGTCACGGATGGCCACCCCAGGCCTCCCAACCAGGGCACTGATCATGGGACCTCGAGGCTCCACCCACAGCCCCAAGGCCGGCTCCAGCCTTGCTGTGCCTCTGACCCAAAGTGGACCCTCGAGAGGGGTTGTTCAAGGGACCAGCTGGGGAAAAGACCCCAGCCCGTCCATCTGCTCCCACAGGCCTGGGTCATGCTCTGGGGGAGGGGACATAGTGGGGGAAGGGTTCAGCCCCTCTCACCCGCAGAGCAGGAGGGTCCCCTGGACCACAGCACCCACTCAGGCAGGTCAGGGGCGGCTCAGCTGACTCTTTCCCCTCTCTGTGTCTTCAAGTCCTGAAGAGTGGACAGTGGCCGGTCAGAGGAACAGGCAGGGCTTGGCAAGGTGGGACATCCACTTGGAGTTGGCAGCAGGAAGGAAGGAAGGAAGGAACCAAGACTGGCCCTGTCCCAGCAGTGGCTTCCCCGTGTCCCCCCCTGTCCTTGTGGAGCTAGAGTGGGACCAGCTCTAAGAGTGACCTCAACCTGGCTCCGTGGCTAGTTGGGGTGCAAAGGGCTGGGCAGGCCCCTAGCAACCGAACAGCCCAGGAATGAGCCCGGGCCTCACCTGGCACGACCACGAGGGCAGCAGATGGCAGAGGGCATCGCCAGGGCCCTGGTGCAGATGGCCAGCGGGTTTGCAGGAACACGGGGGCTCTGGCTAAGGTGGGGAACGCCAGCATCCCGCAGAGTGGCCGAGCCCCAGCACTGACCTAAGCGAGAAGCTGAGTCCCCGCCCTCCTGTCTCCACGGCCCAAGGAAACAGCCCAAGGGTGTGTGTGTGTGTGTGTGTGTGTGTGTGTGTGTGTGTGTGTGAGCATGTATATGCATGTCCCAGTATATGAAAGCATGTGCACATTTGTGAGAATATATGTGAGAGTGCTTGTGTGAATGTATGTGTGTATTTGTGAGAATGTGTGAGTACATATGTGTATAAACACCTGTGTGCATGTCTGTGAGTGCCTGTGTGTTTGTGAGCATGTGTGCATGTATGTATGTGAGAGTGCATGTGTGCATGTGTGTATGCATATTTATGAGCATGTCTGAGTGCATGTGTGTCCATGTGTGAGCCATGTTTGTGTGAGAGTACATGTATGTGCACATGTGTATATGCACATTTGTGAGCACGTGTATTTGTGTGAATGCATGTGTGTGCACATGTGAGTATGTGTGAGCCTGTGTGCATGTGTTTGTGTGAGAGTGCATGTGTGTACGTGGGTGTTTGTGAGCACGTGGCAGATGTGACCTCACTTTCCTCTAGAATCCCAAGGGCCACGCAGCACAGCCACAACAGGGAGATTCTGGGAGGAACCCGACATGGCCCGGGGCAGCTATGGGACACCAACAGCCACAGAATCTTCCAGCTGAAGGTCAGGACAGTGAGAGGGGGTCAGAAGAAGCCTCCCATCTGACACGCCCACGGAAACACACAGTGCCAACACGGATGACACGGAAACCCCTTTGCCTTCCCAAGACCATCGTGTCTGTCCTCGCCCTGCTTGGTCCGCCAGGTGCCCGGGGAGGCCACATGGGCTCATAGCCGTCCCAGACTGCCCCAAACTAGGTCCCCCAAACATGGGGGAGCTGCTCCCACACACTGCTGTGGCACCGCCCCCAGGCCAGGCCAGGTGCGTCCCTCACGCCTCCACGTGCAGCGTCTCCACTGTGTCCCTGAGCTGGAATCCACAGAGCTCGTCCTGCCAGGATTTCCTCGTCTGCCTGTGGCATTTCTGTCTGAATGTGACTCTCTCCCTCTCTCCCTCACTCTCGTGCTCTCTCTCTCCCTCTCTCCCTCCCTCACTCTCACTCTCTTCCAAGTCCACAAACTGGGACAGTTCCCAGGGGGACAGGCTCTGTCTGCAGCCTCAGCCACGACGTGACCGCACGCTGGATTGCAGGGGTGCGGGATGGCGGTGCCCACTCAGCAAAGCGCGGGCAGGTCAGGTCAGCGTGCAGGAGCTCAGTCCCGCACCCACCCACGAGGAAGGAGGCGAGCAAGCCAGATGGGGCATGAGGCCCGTGATGGCCTGACCCCCACTGCCTCTCCCACAGCGTGTCCAGAGAGCTGAGGGCAACCGGGTTCCTCGTCCCCTCTTGCAGGGACACATGGACACACGGGTCACGGGGTGGTGGCCAGGCCCCAGCCAGCTCAGGCACACTGAGGACACCCAGAGAGCTGGCGGCCCTGGGGCAGGAGCAGAGAACAGAGGGGATCCCCGCCCCCCGAACTTCCCTCCACATCACCTGGCAAGACTGGCCGTGGAGTGACCCTGCAGCCCCAGAGCAGTGGGGGCGCAGTGGGTGGACAGGCTCTGCCCCAGAAGGCCCCAAGAAGGGAGTTGAAGACTGAAGTGGGCACACAGCTGGCACTGTCCCCCACACCCCCGGCTCCTGGTCCCACAAGCGCAGGCCATGGAGTGGGGCGATATTCAGGTCCTAGACCTACAGCAGGTCTCCTGGGTTCCTCAGGCCAACTCAGGGTGCTGGAGAGCTGGTCAGCCTCACACTCACCCCCAAGCCTGGCTGAGTGCTGACCAGGGGTCTGTGAAATCAAGGAAGAAATGAGGACAACGGGCAGCACGCTATGTGGCCGCTGGGCCTCCAGAATGTGCTCGGTCCCAGCCCCACCCCCCACCCAGCAGCGTTTCCTCTGACCCCCAGGTCACGCCAGCACCCACCTCCCACCCCAGCAGGCCCCGGAGGCGCCGTTTCTCCCTCCAGGTATAGCACCAAGTTCACCCGTGACAGCAGGGGGAGGGGACCCTGTGATGACCTGACCAATTTTCTGTCTTCATCTTGATTTTATTTCTGAGCATGCGCCGTGGTGCTCAGGGATCACTCCTAGTGGGTCTGGGAGACCCAGGTGGGCCGTGCCAGGCCCCCCACTGTGATCGTCCCCAGTTCCATCCCTGCATCCTTTCAATCAGCCTTCCTGCCCGAGGGCCAGCCCGAGGCCTTCCCCGTCTCCCTCTGGGAATGGCCGTTCCTGCTGTCACATGATTTCCCTCCCTCAGGCTGCTTTTGCCCGAGTTCAGTGCAGGGGAAGACCCTAGAAGACCTGTCAGGACAAGTTGCTCCATGAGGCTACCTTGGTGCTGGGGACCCCGGGAAGAAGGAGTCATGGCCAGGCGCAGCAGGAGGCAGAACCAAAGCCAGAGAATGGGGGCTTGGCTCCCCCAGAGGGAGGTGGGGACCCCCAGGAGCCTGTGCGGGCAGATCCAACACAGCAGACCTCAGGCTGGTTCCCTGGGAAGGGGAGATGGTGGGCGCGTGTGGACACACCACCATGGGTCAGCAAGAACAAAACGCAAGCATCAGGTGTGGGTCTGTCTGTGTGTGTGTCTGTGTGTGTCTATGTGTCCATGTGTGTATGTGTCTGTATATATGTGTCTGTGTGTATGTGTGTATAAGTGTCTGTGTATGTGTCTGTATATGTATATATGTGTATCTGTGTGTGTCTGTGTGTTTATGTGTCTATCTGCATGTCTATATGTGTGTCTGTATGTGTCTGCACAGGAGCCTCTGTGTGTCTGTGTGTGCCTGTGTATACGTATACGTGTTTGTATATATGTGCCTGTGTCTGCATATGTGTGTATGTGTCTGTGTGTCTGTGGGGGAAGGTGGACTGTGGGCAGGCCACCCGTTGTCCACACCTAGCCAGCCTTTCCTGCACCCTGAGCAGGAGGCGGTTCAGCAGGTGGGCAGGGGCCACACAGCGCCTGCTTCAGACATGGACGGACAGAATGATGGACGGATGGACGGAATGACAGACAGATGGACCGGTAGCAGCGCTGCTGGGAGGAGACTGCTCTGCAGAAGGGAGCGAATCCTCCCTACATGAGTGGCCAGGGCCGGCAGGTAGTGACCGCACATGGACCACAGGAGAGGAGGGCGGGAGTCCTGAGCTGCACCCCCAGTCCCGCCTCCCCTCCCCCGCCCACGTGGGGTCTGGACTCCACAACTGCGCCTGGTTCAAACCATGCTCCTCCGTGCCACTGACCACCAGGCCCCTTCCAAGCGCCTTGGACATGCGGCTCCCCTGGAGCCTGGCGCTGGCCGCCCTCCCTGCGCCAAGTCCTGGGGGGCTGGGAGGACGGAGACCACATTCCCTCCCCACATTACCGAGCCCCCATCTGGGCACCCAACAGGGATCTTGCTGGGTGGACTTGCCTGGTCCCTCATGTCCCTTGCTGACGGGGAGCCCCAGAAGTGCTGTCCCAGGCTGACCACTGCCCAGTCCCTGCACTGACCCAGCCTGTGTCCACTGTCCTTGCCAGGCTGAGGGGCCGGGCCCAGAAGGTTTGCCTGCCTCTAGATAAGCACATGCGCAATGAACACCACTGGCCATGCTGAGCACAGACCCTGGCCCCTCCACGCCGGTGACCCCAGTGACAGAGCCTCGAGACAGCAAAGCCGGGGTGTCTGCTCAGGCGAGTAAAGGGTGCGGTGCCCGCAGAGCCGAGGGCACCCTGGGGCGGGGGCCACCCTCCCACTTCTGGGGAAGCTCTGTCCAATCTGTTAGCCCAGGAAGAGCAGCAGGGACACAACAGGAAGGCCCTGGGTCCCAGGCACGGGGCTGCACCACAGCCTGGCCAAGGTCGCCTGGGAAGGGGACCGACCAGGGTGGCCCAGCTCTGGGCCCTTGCAGCAGCTGAGAGGTGAGGGCTAGGAATGCCCCCGATGTCAGCCCCCTCCGTGGCTCACAGGCTTGGCTGGGGTCAGACCCGGGGCGGGGACAGGAAGAGGCAAGGGGGAGCTCCATGGAAGGTGGACCCAGGATCCACCTGGGGGTGGGGGTGTGGACGTGAGGAAGGGGAGGTGGACGACTTCCCCCGCTCCCCCAGTCCCAGGGCCTGGCCGGGACAGACACTCATGTTGACACACGCTCTTCCCCCTAATTTGGAAGCCCCCGCGGACTGCAGGGGAAATTTAATCCATATGTCCCTGATTCATTTCTACTTAACTCATCAGGATGCTGTTTTGTAAGAGCCGATTCACGTCCAATTGCCTCTTTTCTCCCCCTTTCTTTCTCCTTGCCTTCCTTCTAAAGCTCTAAAATCCCACGGCTTTTTCCCCTTCGAAACAGGAAATCAGATAGTGCCAAGAGGAACCCTGAGCAGTTTGACCCGGGTTCAAGGCCCTGCTGCCCCAGAGACGCCCCCAGGTCCCTCGGAGGGTGGCCCAGGCCCCACACTCCTTCTGCACCAGGCACCATACTGAGAGGGCAGATGTGGCCAGAGCTGCCAGTCCAGACTGGACAAGGCCAGAGAGGGCGGCAGGCCCGGACATGCTCGGTCAGGGCCAGGAGCTCCGTTCCACTCGCCAGCAAAACCTTCCTCCCTCCAAGCCGGACCCTGCGTTCAGGTGTCTCTGCACTGGGCCCAGGAGCAGGCTTGGGCCAGCTCAGAAATGGCCATGAAGGGCTGGAGCAATAGTACAGCGGGTAGGGCGTTTTTCTTGCATGCAGCTGACCCAGGTTCGATTCCCAGCATCCCATAGGGTCCCCTGAGCACCTCCAGGGGTAATTCCTCAGAGCAGAGCCGGGAGTAACCCCTGTGCATCACTGGATGTGACCCAAAAAGCAAAAAAAAAAAAAAAAGAAAGAAAGAAAATGGCCATGAACTGGAGGGGCCAGAGCAAATGGATGGAGGAGGCAGGCCACTCTGAGTCCCCGGCTCCCCAGTGCTTCCTGCCCTGGAGGACTCCTCCCCAGGCAACCTCATGCTCCCACCCTGGAGGACTCCTCCCAGGGCTCCCCTGGGCTCCCACCCTGAAAGACCATTCCATGCCCAAATGAGGTGCCTCACGCCCTCCAGTGAGGGGGGCTGGCACACAGCAAGGTCATGGAGACCCACTGGGAAGGAGAGTCCTGGAGGACAGTACGCAGGAGCCACCGAACCTTCGGGCTGGCCACCACAGCAACTATGAACCGCAGAGAGCCCCTTGTTCTGGGGCAGACAGTCCCCAACTTCCTCAGAGAGAGCCGGAGTCCCCCCCCTTAACCAATTCACGAGATCACAGGGGTGGGGAGAGGTGCTGGTGGCTGGTTTCAGAGGTCCGGGCAGCCGGCAGCAGCGGTGGACGAGAAATTCGCTTCCCGCACCTGGGCCTCTGGGCTGAAAACTGGCAGCAGATTAGGGGGGTGGAATCATCCCCCACAGGGACTCATTGTCTAAGTCTGTGCCCCAGCACCTCTGGCTCTGGACTCTGCCTGGCCACCGTGCCACCCAGGCTGGACATGGCCAACCCTGCTGCTACCCCAAGAGAGCAATGTTTGCTGGGAAAACCTGCACTCTGGGGGTGGGTGGGGGTGTGATCCAGCTCTCCCAACCAACACGGACCCTTTGGGTGCCAACATGGGGCCGTTGGGCCCCACCCACCCTCTCACCCCAGAGGCCTCCAGGGGCACCCGAACCCTCTCTGTTATCCCTTGTTTCACTCCCCAACATCTGCTTAACAGCAACCCCTGACAACCCGGCCCCCAAGAATCCAGGGGCTGGAGAGACAGTCTGGCAGACACGAGGCCATTGGTGGGAGGGGAGACCAAGGAGGCGTGGGCGGCCTCCTGGCCGGGTCCCGGCGGGGCTAAGAAGCAGGGCTCGAGCACCTGAGACCCTATGCTGCCCAGCTGGGGAGCAACACAGCCATCATGGGAAAAATCTTGCATTTCAGATGCCTGGTGCCCGACTCAAGGCCGGAAAGAACATCCCAGACACTTGGGGTCACTTGTTCTGCTCTGACGTTGGGACCACCCCCACAGTGCTCGGAGCTGACTCCAGCTCTGCGCTCAGGGTCCCTCTGGCCTATGCAGTCATGGGGATTGAACCCGGGTCATGTGCCAGGCAAATATCTGAATTCCCATGTCCGGTCCCAAGGACACTGAAAATGGGGCTCCCTCAGAGGCGGTAACATTCTGGATCTGCGACAGCCCCACGGAAGACAGCAGGAAACGGATTTTCATTCTAAAGGAGCCTTTGGAGCCACCCCAGCAGTGCCCACGGCCACACAGGGCCTGGCCAAACTTGGGGCCTCGCTCAGGCCCCGTGTCCCCTCTGTGCCCTCCCTGACCCTTCGCCCACTTCTGCCGAGGAGACAACGGCGGCTGGGAAGCGGTCCTCGGGCCTGCGTGCCTCCAGGCGTTTCCACGCGACGAGAGCCGGGCCCGGGTCCAGGCCTCGATCTGGCCGCCTGAGAGTGTGCCCTGGACAAGGTTCAAGAATTCCAAAGTCTGGGCCGCCCCCAGACCAGCTGAACCGGAATTCCTGGGGCGACCTGGGATTCGGCATGGCTGATCCCCGGGGAGGCAGAGAGGGCCGGGGAGGGCGAGGCCCGGCCTGACACGGCCACTGGGTACTACAGCGGGCAGATGGCGGGGAGACACCGGCTTCTCCCCGGCCTGGGCCCCGCTCTCTGCCGGAGGGAGGAGGCAGCCAGCAGGGTCCGAAGCAGCTGAGCTCGGCTGCCCACTCAGGCCACAGAGGGGTCTCCACGCAAGGGGCGATGGCAAACACACGCACATACCGCAAGAAGCCCCACGTGGTGTGGAGTTGGGACAAGGCACAGTGCTCAGGGCTCTCGCCTGGCACAGCCCGACTGGGGCTCAGTTCCCAGCACACTGCGGTCCTCCAAGCATCGCCAGGTGCAACCGGGGGTGACCTGTGTCCCTGGCTCCTCTGTACTCCGTCCTTGGGCTTCATACAGAACCACTGGTCTGCTTGGCTGAGAAGGTGGGGTGGGGGGATTCCTGAGCACATGTAGTCTCCGAAAAGCAACTGAGGGAGCTGAGATGTGATGAATGATGCGCCCCAAGTGCCCCAGGGCACCCTGAGACCATGTGTATGGGGGATCCAGCTGTCCCTGGCCAGGGGTCTCACAGGGCAACATCAACTTGGGGACTGGAGGGATTGGACAGTGGAGAGAGCATTTGTCTTACACACAGCCGACCTGGGTTCGATCCCTGGCATCCCACGTGGTCCCCTAAGCACCACCAGGAATAAATTCCAGAGTGCAGAGCCAGGAGCAAGCCCTAAGTACCTAGGAATGTGGCCCCAAAACAAAAATAAAACAAAAAAAAGAAACTTCACTTTTGTACACTGGGGAGTCTCCGGGGAGAGGGGGGCTTCTTGCACCCTCCCCATGTGACCCCTCACACAGAGGCACCAGGGAAGGTGGCTAACATATCACAGACAAGCTCCATGCCTCTGAGGATATTCCAGAACTTTCCAGACCCCAGAAAAAGCGCCGCACTCAGGTAGGATAGAGCTGCAACACAGGCCCCTGGTTGGTCGGGAAATGCTGGCAAAGTGGACGGAGTCCAGCCGGGGTCAGAGAGCACAGAACACGGCGGCAGCACTGGCAGAGGACCACGAGGAGTGGACACTGAAGGGACAGCAGCCACCGGGAACAGGCCACATGCAGCAGCACAGGGACAGCTCTGGACTCACCAGCACCTGGCTGTGAGGCCCGACGGAGCGGGGACGGCAGGGGACGGGGTGGGGATGAACTTCCAAGCAGTGGCATTGCAGCTCTGGGGGTGCGCCGGGGGCACGACCCCCACAGTGTTACTTTTTCCAAATCACAGCCAGGCCATGGAAGGGGCAGCGCTCAGTGGGCAACCCAGGCTGTGGATGGTCCTGGCAGGGCCTGACCTGGGGTGGGGGTAGCCCGCAGCTTCCCATCAGCTCCACATGGCACTGAGTTGATTCCGTCCTCGTGCACTGGGTATCCAGCTACTGCCGGCCGGCCTGGCACAGGCATGAGGACAGCAAGCCGGCTGGCATCCTGTGCCGAGGCCACCTGGTGCTGGCAGTGAGCCTGGGCAACACAGGGAATGTCCCGAGTACGGGAATGGCGGGGCCCCGCAGGCCCTTACAGCCCACAGCGCTCCGGGAAGAAGAATCTGCGACCATCACACAACCTGTCCCGAGTCCATCCCATTATCGACAGGATGATTCAACAGCCGAGAGCCTGGAAGGTGCGTCTCAGTTCCGCCAATCATCCCGGGCCAGAAACGTGGCCCAGGGAGATGGTCGGACATGCAGGAGGTGAGCCAGACGCCTGACAGGGGAGTGAGGGAGTGACAGTCCAGCGGAGAGATGCCAATACAGCACCACACCAAGGACTGTCTAAATGGGGCTGGAGCAATGGCACAGCAGGTAGGGCGTTTGCCTTGCACGGAGCCAACATGGCCGACACAGGTTCGATTCCCAGCGTCCCATATGGTCCCCCAAGCACCGCCAGGAGTGATTCCTGAGTGCATGAGCAAGGAGTAACCCCTGAGCATCGCCGAGTATGACCCAAAAAGGAAAAAAAAAGACGGGCACACTCAGACAGACCCGAAAGAGCAGAGCTGACCCAACAAGCCATGGAGTGCGTGGAGCCATGGAATGCGTGTTGTTCAAGGAGTTCCTCCTCCCGCCCCAATGGACAGTGTTGCCTGGTCCCGCTCCCTCCCCTGAGCGGGGCCACAGACCCCACTGCTCTGCCCACAGCCCCTCGTGCCCTTCTTTCGTGTACCTCAGCGGGCACAAGTGAGCAGCCACCCCGACCCCCATGCCGCTAGCTCCCATTATTTCTGTTCCTTTGAGGAGTCAGATTAACCATTTTATATTTAATCATCTTTTTCTCCCCAGTCTTTTGGTTT
>JAOXYA010489825.1:0-15459 GCA_028565675.1 Sorex palustris | reverse complement strand
ATGGTCCTCCCATTGTTCATCGATTTGCTCGAGCGGGCCCAGTAACGTCTCCATCATGAGACTTGTTGTTACTGTTTTTGGCATATCGAGTACATCACAGGTAGCTTGCCAGGCTCTGCCATGCGGGTGAGACACTCTCGGTAGCTTGCCCGGCTCTCCGAGAGGGGTGGAGGAATCGAACATGAGTCGGCCATGTTGGCTGTGTGCAAGGCAAACGCAGTACCGCTGTGCTATCGCTCCAGCCCAGATGTGTTCAGAAAGATAAAAATATATTAAAATTAGATGCATTTTTAAACTACAATGGACTTAATCAGGAAAAAGTGTTGACTGTTTAATGGAAACTGATTAATAATTATTTACATACTTCTTTCCTATGGTACGATAAACAATCAGGCTAAATATAAATAGATTTCATAAAAAACATCTAAAATTTTAATAAGCATATCAATATTATAATTGCTTGTCTTACTGAAACTTATGCCATCTCAAACTTTCTTCTCAGGAGAAATTTGCTTTTTCTTACAGACTTTTCTCTGGGGGAGACACTTCCAGGGTGTGCTCCGGCCATAGTCCTGGGTCTGTGCTGAGGGATCATTCCTGATGAGGCTGAAGGATCAAAACCAGGCTGACTCTGTGCAAGGCAAATGCTCCACCTGCTGTATTATTCCTTCAACCCTGTTTTTTAAAATTTAAGAGTAAGAATGTAACTTTTTTGAAAGCTAAGTTGGAAAAACAGAGGAATAGATGCTGTTAGAGAAAATATGCAACCACAAATGTGCTGCAAGAATACAAAGATGTTTTGATAGGACATAAGCAATATTACAGTAAGGTATGTGGCTGGTTTGTGGCACCAAAATGGCCTCCTCAGCCTACCAGGAGTGATTACTGAATACAAAGTCAAGAGTAGCACTGTAGCACTGTCCTCCCATTGTTCATCAATTTGCTCGAGCGGGCACCAGTAACGTCTCCATTGTGAGACTTGTTGTTACTGTATTTGGCATATTGAATACACCATGGGGAACTTGCTAGTCACTGCCGTGTGGGTGGGATACTCTCTGTAGCTTGCCGGGCTCTCTGAGAGGGATGGAGGAATTAAACCCAGGTTGGCCGCGTGCAAGGCAAATGCCCTACCTGCTCTGAATACCACCGAGTATGCCCCCAAAAAACTGTGAATGGAAAATCATTGTTTACTACTGATCTTATATAAGTAATATATATAAGACTTATTATATATATATATTACTGATATATAGCAGAACACAATATACACACCATATATATATAAAAATAACATAGAACACACTGTTACTGATAAAGTTGGAAAAAATTATCAATTAAAGAATGTCATGGTTGGACTCCAGTTTGTGATTTCAGTAACAATTAAAATATTTCCTTTTAAAAATATGCTTGTTCGTTTATCATAGTCCACTGCAAAGACTGCACAATAGTATAGTTCCATTTATTCCTTTAGTAGCCTACCTATTTAATATTTATTTTCATGTCTAGTATAAACCCTAAAAATATTATTTCATTTGATCTAAGATGTCATTTGAAGACATTTAAAAATAATTTTCGGGCTGGGAGATAGTACAGCCATCATGGTTCAATCCCCGCCATGGTGCTCTGAGCTTTGTTGAGTGTGGCTCTGGCAACCACTGATCACCAGCTGCATGTCTCAGATTATCAGTGTCTAAAAATGAGAATCTTCAATGGGGACCCTGGGGCTCCTGAGCACTACCGGGGAGGGGCCTCAAATGGTCGAAATAACAAAAATCATGGTTTTGAGCTTTTATATCTATTTCTAGTCTTCCTTATTATTTTCTGAAGATTGAGACTGTCTAGCGTACTTATCTTAAACCAGAAGAATTTTCTTTAGTGTTTTAGGCTTTCTTAGATATTCTCTCTTATGTTTTGACTTTGTTTCTGAGGTCTGTCATTGTTTTCTATATGTTACAAGCAAATTACCGATGCTTTCTGGCTCAGTTATTTCTGATGAGAAATAAGAAGTCAGTGGTCATATTTATATAGCTAACTTGAACTTAGAAATGTGACTGCCTTCCTCTGATTTTTAAAATTCCTTAACATTTAAGATTTTATTCTTTATCAGGTTAGCTATGATATGCTTAATTGGTTTTCATTGTATTTGAGCTTCACTGAGCTTTTGAGATCTAAAGATCTTTGCGTTTTTAAGGTCTGAAAATCTTTGGGCTTTTGAGATCTGAAAAATTTGGGCGGTATTCAAGGCTTACTCATGGCTCTGCACTCAGTGATCACTTCAGGAAGGCTTGAAAGACAATATGTGGTGCTGGAGATCAAACCTGGGTCAGCTACAAGGCAAATGTCTGACCCGCTGAACTATTCTTCCAAGCCCCTTTATAATATTTTTTTTTAGAAACAGGCAAGACGTAATGGTTAACATACGTCTAATCTATTATCTAAGAATCGAATCTACTTTTATCCCACATCTCTCTGATTATCTGTTGTGTTTATTGCTTGTTCTACTTGGTTTATTTGGGATGATTTCAACTTATTTCAATGGTTTCTGATTCACCTAATCTTTCTCTGTACTATAGTCAATCTATAAAGATTGGATGTGCTTTTGAATATTTTATTTTAAATATTGTATTATTTAAGTACATAATAAATTACCATTTCATTAGAAATTTTGATGACTATTGATTTAGTGCATTTTTCTGTATTAACTTATTTGTAATAGTACTTTTAAATCATGGAGTGATAACCTTGTTAAGAAGCTAATCAATTTATCTGCATCTATTTATCTACTCTCCTCCAGAAAGGGTTTGGTTTGACTCGACTTATAGAAAAGGCTCTATGTATTTTAGTACATTCTAGATAACACACAAAGGAACGATTGAACTTAAAATTGTATATACAGGGATACAGGCATATTAATGTAGATATATTATTTTCCCCATGAGTGATGCTGTTGTTATCCATCTATGGAAAGATCTCTGAATTGATCAGGGATTATGTTGCAACCTTAATTAGTTTTAGTTTATTTTGAATGTTAAATGTTTTGGGAGGTTGGTTGGGCTCCTCTCTTCAACAGAGCTTTCAGATATGTGCAACAATTTTAAGGCAGCCTCTCTTGGCTTTTTTTTTTTTTTGCATTGTCAATAAATTTCTGTACCTACCAAGTGTTGATATCTTTGATCTTTTTAGAAAATTAATTGGATGTAAACTGGGTACTAACTTAATTAGTTTCATACAATTAGCCTTTCTGGTGTTTGAGGTTGAGATAAGACAAGTTTCTCTAGTACGATTTTGGGATTAAATACACACTCTCTGCCTCTGCATGCTCTCCCTCCCTGGATCCATACTCATTACTTATTTAACAAAATATACTTTAAAGAATTGGAAAATTGGGTTAAGTATGCATCCAGGTTATTCTATATGTAAATTTCTCAGAGCAGCCTGCATGTTCATAACATATTTTGGATAAATTTAGGGGATGGGGGTCCCAGAGCCAAGAAAAAGAAGGGATGTTGCTTTTGTGGCTTTGATGTTGCTATCTGTTGTTACTGCTTTGTTTTATGACAACAGAGATTCAATCCAGGGCCTTATGTGCTCTGCTACTCCACTACACTCACAGTTCCTCTGTTGACTTTTATTTTTTCCCTACAAAAATCTTTGTGTTCTTGATGAGAATGGTTTTATGCCCCCCTGCCACAGGCACCGTGTACTTGGAAAAGCTGCTTATCTCTTAAATTTAAGAACTTCCTGTTCTTTGTAACTTCTTATATGTTTGAGTTCTTTGTGTTTACATCTTTTAGGCATTTATTTATTTTTAGGTTTTGATCCCTGCCTGGTAGTGCTCTCACTTCTTTCTGTGGGGCTCAGGGGGCCATAAGTGGTGCCGGGGATTGAACCTGTATCAGCCCCATGCAGAACAAGAGCTTAGCCTCTCAATTATCTCTCCAACCAAGATTTAAAGAAAATAATTTAGTTTACCCAGTGTTCTCTTTTTTCAGCAAGAAAAAACATATTCTTTTGCTGCTACATCCTTGTGGGCAATGAACCAAATTCTTTAAGGTTTTAAAGCCGTCAGGATTCAGGGCCCTGGGGCTAGGTGAGTGGTCAAGGGGCTGCCTTGCAGTCAAGAGTCCTCAAGTTCACTCAGCTCTGCACTGCCTGCTGAGTCTGATTCCAGTAGCACTGCTGTTTGGGATCCCCAGTGCCACAACAAAGCATGTGATCTCTGAGGCATTGCAACTAAGCGTATGAGAAAAAAAAACAATAATTCAAGTCTCTATAGATGTCTTCTAAGTTACTTTCAGGCTTACAAACTTACTCATTACTTTAAGAATTTTCAAGATTTTTTTTTGAAATCACTCATTTCTTTTAAAAGAAATCTAGTCTGTACTTTAAAAAGATTAAAGTACTTTTTTTCTGATATTTCTGTGGAATAAAGTAGACTGTTTTAGAGCATGAGCCTTACCAAATCATAAATATCCAATAACATTTTTATAGCACATTCTTTCAAAAGATTAACAGGCTTTAGAATGCTTAATGTCTAAAAGTGTATCTATAAAAAAATCTTTTACACTTTTTAAATACCCATTTAGGTAAAATTTTGTCATTGTATACTGAAGTAAGTTAAAATATTGAAACTAGAAGAAAATGGAAGATATTCACTGCTACATCAATAGATGGAAGCTTGAAAAATTGAGAAAGATTAGAGATTGTTAGAAAATATATTAGATATTAAAGCTTCTTAGAACAGACATTAGACAGATTTTATTTGGTGATTATCGTTTAAACATCAAAATTTGTTCTGAATGTGGATATCATGTATATTGTCACAATTTATTTATATTTACTCTTAAAGTTGATATTATGATTATTTTGTCAGTAAAGTTGTTGTTTTGGGTTTTTTTTTTTTTTTTTTTTTTTGCTTTTAGGATCACACCAGCGATGCACAGGGGCTACTCCTGGCTCTGCACTCAGGAATTACTCCTAGGAGTGCTTAGGGGGACCATATGGGATGCTGGGAATCGAACCCAGGTTGGACACGTACAAGGCAAATGTGCTACCTGCTATGCTATCACTCCAGCCCCAGAAGCTTCTTAGTTTAAGATAGTCCCATTTGTTTATCTCTGTTTCCACTTGCTTGGTCAGTGGTGTTTTGTCTATTTTTTTTTCTTTTTGGGGTCACACCCGGCGATGCACAGGTGTTACTCCTGGTTCATGCACTCAAAATTACTCCTGGTGGTGCTTGGAGACCATATGGGATGCTGGGAATCAAACCTGGGTTGGCCGTGTGCAAGGCAAACGCCCTACCTGCTGTGCTATTACTCCAGCCCTGGCATTTTATCTTTGAAGATACCTTTAGCTTCAATGTCGTGGAGGGTTTTGCCGACCTTTTCTTCAATGTACCTTATGGATTCTGGTCTGATGTTGAGGTCTTTAATCCATTTTGATCTGACTTTTGTGCATGGTGTTAGATAGAGGGCTGAGCCCACTTTTTTGCATGTACCTGTTCAGTTTCGCCAGCACCATTTTTTAAAGAGGCTTTCCTTGCTCCACTTTATATTTCTTGCTCCCTTAGGTGCTCAAATGTTTGGGGATTTGTGTAAGGATATTCAACCCTGTTCCATTGGTCTGCATCTCTGGCTTTGTTCCAATACCATGCCATTTTAATTTATACTGCTTTGTAGTACAGTTTGAGGTTGGGGAAGGTGATGCCTCCCTTCTTCTTTTTACCAAGAATTGCTTTAGCTATTCTTGGGGGGTTTGTTGTTCCATATGAATTTCAGGAGTGTTTGATAAAGTTCTTTGAAGAATGTCATGGGTATCCTTATAGGGATTGCATTGAATCTGTAAAATGCTTTGGGGCAGCATTGTGATTTTGACAATGATAATTTTCCCAATTCATGAGCAGGGGATTGTTTCCATTTCCTTGTGTCCTCTTATTTCGTGATGTAGAGTTTTGTAGTTTTCTTTGTAGCGGTCCTTTGCCTCCTTTGTTAAGCTGATTCCAAGATATTTGATTTTCTGAGGCATGATTGTGAATACGATTGCTTTTTTCATATAGCTTTCTTCTCTCTCATTATTTGCATGTAGGAAAGTCATGGGCTTTTGGGTATTGGTTTTATAGCCTGCGACCTTACTATACAAGTCTATTGTTTCAGGAGCTTCTTGGTAGAGGCTTTAGGGTTCTCTAAATATAGTATCATATCATCATGCCCCCGTGCCAGGCTGTCTTCACCAGGGCCCCTGGGGACGTGTGTTGAGTCTCCCTCCTCGCCCCAAGCAGAATGCCAGCAGCCAAAAACTTCAGAACCCAGTCACAGCCATGCTCAAGGTCACTCTCCTCATGCTCGGATGAGCCTCATGCATGAGGGAACTGGCAGAGGAACCCAGTTATGCGGGACCCGTAGCTGAGATGTTCAAGCCTGCTTGGATTGGTGCTGACCTCCTCCACTCAGACCTCCAGTTTTCCAGTAGCTTGGCAGTCACACCCACAAACTTCCCCTAGCACCATGTAATCTCATCAACGGCCAAGATCCAGAGACTATAAAACAAAGTTCCCAAAAGAGAGCAAAGCAGTATTTTCTGGAGCGCCCCAAAAGCCTCTGCCCCTCTCTGCTCTTGGAGAGCCCGGCAAGCTACCAAGGGTATCCTGCCTGCATGGCAGAGCCTGGCAAACTGACCGTGGCATATTCGATATGCAAAACACTAATAATAACGGCCCTCATTCCCCTGATCCCTGAAAGAGCCTTCAATATGACAGGATTAGGAAGAATGAGTAAGGAGAGGCTATTAAAATTCCAGGGCTGAGATAAATGGAGACAATACTGACACCCACTCGAGAAAATCGATGAATAATGGGACGACAGTGATGCAGTGTGATACAGTGGTCAACTGCAAATAGTGAGAGCTTGATTTCTTCCTTTCCTATCTGGAAGCCCTTAATATTTTTCTCTTGCCTAACCGCTATTGCGAATACTACCAGTGCTATATTGAATAGATGTGGTGAGAGAGAGCATCCTTCTTTTGTCCCTGATCTTAGAGGGAAGGTTCTTAGTTTTCCCCATTGAGGATAATGCTTGCTGTGGGCTTGTGGTAGAGAGCTTTGACTATATTGAGGAAAGTTCCTTTAATACCTATTTTGGTGAGAGTTTTCATCCAAAATCCAGGTGCTGGATATTGTCAAATCTTTCTCTGCATCTATTTATATGATTATATTTTTTTAATCTTTTTTTGTTGATATGATGGATTATGTTGATTGATTTCTGAATATTAAACCATCCTTGCATCCCTGGAATGAATCCCACTTGGTCATGATGTATGATCTTTGTGATGAGTTGTGGGCTGGAGCGGTAGCACAGCGGTAGGGCATTTGCCTTGCACGCAGTCAACATGGCTGACCCAAGTTCGATTCCTCTGCCCCTCTCGGAGAGCCTGGCAAGCTACCGAGAGTATCTCGCCTGCTCGGCAGAGCCTGGCAAGCTCCCCGTGATGTATTCGATATGCCAAACACAGTAACAACAAAGTCTCCAATGGAGACGTTACTGGGCCCGCTCAAGTTGTATTCTAATTGCTAATATTTTGTTGAGGATCTTTGCATCTGTGTTCATCAGAGATATCAGCCTGTAATTATTTTTTTTTTGTGGTGTCTCTATTTGCTTTTGGTATTAGGGATATATGCCTCACAGAAACTGTTTAGGAGTGTTTTTGTTTCTTCAATTCCCTGGAAAAGCTTGAAACGGACTGGCAATATGTCCTTTTTAAATGTTTGGAAGAATTCGCTAGTGAATCCATCTGGATCTGGTCTTTTGTTTTTGGGAAGAATTTTGATTACAGTTTCAATTTCCTTGATATTAATAGGTCCACTCAGGTATTCCAAATCTTCTTGATTCAGTCTTGGGAGGTTATAGGAATCCAGGAATTTATCCATTTCTTCTAGGTTCTCTTGTTTTTGTGGCATACAGACTTTGCACAGTAATCTCTGGTGATCTTTTGTATTTCTTTGGTTTCTGTTGTGATGTCCCCCTTTTCATTTCTGATTCAGTTCATTAGGGATCTCTCTCTCATTGTGAGTCTTGCTAGTGGTTTGTCAATCTTGTTTATTTTATCAAAGAATCATCTCTTGGTTTTATTGATCTTTTGAATTATTTTTTGGGTATCCATGTCGTTAATTTCTGCTCTAAGTTTTACTATCTCTTTCCTTCTGCTTGGTTTGGGCTCCTTTTGCTGGTCCTTTTCTAAGATCTTGAGCTGTAAAGTCAAGTTATTTATGTGGGCCCTTCCTCCTTCCTGAGAAATGCTTTCAGAGCTATAAGTTTCCCCCTTAACACAGCTTTAGCTGTTTCCACAGGTCCTGGTAGCTCGTGTATTCATTCTCATTTGTTTCTAGGTATCTTTTGATTTCTTCCTTGATTTCCTCCCTGACTCACTAAGTTGTTTAACATTGAATTGTTTAATTTACAGTTGTTTGATTTGGTTGTCTGCATCTGTGTGTAATTAACTTCTATCTTAAGTGCATTGTGGTCTGAAAAGATAATTGATACAATTTCTATATTCCTGATTTTATTGAGGTATATTCTGTGACCCAGCATGTGGTCTATTTGGAAAGTGTTCTGTGTGCACCAGAAAAGAATGTATATTCGTTTTTGGGGGGATGGAATGCCCTGTATACATCTATTAGCCCCCACTCTTCTATTTCTTCCTTCAAATCCAGTATTTACTGCTGAATTTTAATCTTGCTGATCAATTCAGAGGTGATAAGGCAGTGTTGAAGTCTCCAACTACTATTGTGTTGCAACTACTATTGTGTTGCTACCAATGCCCTCCTTAAATTTATTAGCAGTTGTTGTAAGTATTTAGCTGGTCCCTCACTGGGTGTGTATATGTTTATGTGTGTGATTTCTTCCTGCTGCACATATCCCTTGATTATTAAAAAATGGCCTTAGCTGTCCCCTGTAATCTTTTTCAGTCTTAAATTTATGTTGTCAGATTCTAATATGGTCATCCTGCCTTTTTTTGATGAAGTTGTTTGCTTGATGGATGTTTTCTATCCTTTGACTTTGATTCAGTGTTTGTTTCAACTGTTCAGATGTGTTTCTTATAGGCAGAAGAATGTTGGGTTCAGTTTTTAAATCCATTTTACCACTGTGTCTCTTAATTGTTACACTTAGAACATTGACATTGAGAAAAATTATTGTCATGGGGCTTTGTGCCATCTTTCTGTAGAGCTTTATTGTGCTTGTAGGTTTTTTTTTTTATCTTACAGTAGTCCCTGTAGTCCTTCTTTTAAGGTTGATTTCAAGTCAATGAAGGTCCTGCGATGTTGTGTATCCATAAAATAGTGTATCGTTCCTTCAAGTTTGAGTGACAGTTTAGCCAGATAAGGTAGTCTTGATGAGGCGTTCATTTCATTGAGTTTTTTCAATATATCCCAACATTGTCTTTGGGATTGGAAGGTTTCCTCTGATAAGTTTGCTGTAAATCTAAAGGGTACTCCTTTGTGTGTGATTTCCTTCTTTGACCTTGCTGCTTGCAGTGTTGTGTCTCTATTTGTGGCATCCATAATTCTGATTATGTCTTGGAGTCTTTTTAGTACGGTCTCCTTTAGCTGGTATTCTTTGGGCTCCTTGGATCAGGATGCCTGCATTCTCCAGCTCTGGGAACTTCTCAGCAACGATATATTTAACTTTTTCTCTTTCATTGGGGTTGCCTCCCTGTCCTTCTGGTCTCCGATGATTCTTATTTTGTTCCTCTTGAGTTTATTCCCTAGGTCTCTGACTCACCCTAGGGCTATTTTCAGGTCTTTTCCCCATTGTATGTTGTTGCCTGTAAGCTTTCTGCAGCTCATCTTCAAGCTCAGTTCTGTTTTTGTCTGTAGTCATTCTACTGTTGAGGGCGCCCACTGGGTTTTTTATTTCATCTACCAAATCCTATTAGTGACACTTCTGTTTGTAGCTCTCTTATTTCTGCTCTCATTTCTTCCTGTATTTTCTTGGCTCTCTATTGCACTGTTTCATTCATGTCATCCTTTAATTTACTAGATGTTTGTTCCACCGTTTCTTTGAGTTCATTGACCATCCTCTGCATTTCATCTCTGAATTCTTTATCAGAGAGATCGTATTTGTGGGTCATCCCAGTTGAGGCTTCTGGACTTTTTTCTTCATCCACTAGTTGTGGTGGGGATTTGTGCTATTTCTTCATGTTGTTGTGGTAGTTATGGAGGTGGGACCCTCCAGTTCACTATCTATGTACCCCTCTCGCTGTGAGAAAAGATTCTAGATGAGCTCGATAGATGGTGATCACCCTTTTCTCCTTCTAGAATACTACCTTTCTCTTTGCTGCTCCTCTGTGACTTATGTGAGGACTCTACTGAAGCTTCAGAGGGTGTGTTCTTTTATATTAGGCTTGTCCAGATTCTTGTGTTCACCGTTATTTTGGTGAGACTGGAATAGGCTACTGGACTATTGGCTTAATGTGATTGGGATAGCCAGGATATTCTCCTCAGACTTAGGTAATGGGGATTGAGACGTGAGTCCAGGTCCCTGAAAAGGGGGAAAATAACTTCAGCCCAGCTGCCGCCCCAGAGTCCAGGTCCCCACCGCATTGAACCTGTGATGACGCTGGCCACGTCAGTGCTGGGTTCAAATTAAAGTCCCACTTCTGATGCAGTCCTAACACTTTCTGGGGAACCCCTCTGGCGTGGGTGCTGGGGAGACACCTTGGCCGAGGGGGCGTGTTCTTGTAGTTCCCTGAGTGTTTTTAGGCAGCAGAATATTGCTTTAAATTTATTAATTCATTTTGCTACTCAGTGTCTCTAAATTGGTGCATTTAGACCATTGACATTGAGAGAGATTATTTTCATGTGGCTTTGTGCCATCTTTCTGTAGAAGTTTGTTGTGTTTTTGGGTTTTGTCTTGACTTACAGTAGGCCCTTCAGCTCTTTTTCCAAAGTTAGTTTTGAGACTGTGAAATTCTTGAGCTGTTGTTTAACTATGAAGTTGTGTATAATTTCTTCAAATATGAATGGGTGTCCAGGTGGGTAAACTATTCTTGGTGAGGCCTTCATTTCATTAAGTATTTTTACTATACCCAAACTTTGATCTCAGGCCCAGAAGGTTTGATTCGCTAAGTCTACTGTAAATATAAGAGATGCTTCTTTGTTTATAATTTTCTCGTTTGATCTTGCTGCTTTCAGTGTTGTATCTCTATCTGTGCTTTGCGTCATTCTGATTAGGGTATGTCTTAGAGTCTTTTTATTAGGGTCTCTTTTAGCTCATACTCTTTTGGCTTCTTGAATCTGTATTCCTGCATTCTCTAGTTCTGGAAACTTTTCAGCAACGGTATCTTTAACTGTTGATTTCTCATTGTGGTTACCTTCCTATCACTCAGAATAATTTCTTCTGGCCCTTGTTTCTACTGTCCTTGATTATTAATCTCATATGATGCTTTTTTCCCCATATCCCACAAATAAGTGCAACCATTCTTTGTATGTTCCTCTTCTTCTGATTCATTTCACTCAGCATGATACTCTCCATCTCCATCCATTTATAAGCAAATTTTATGGCTTCATTTTTTCTGGTGGCTGCATAGTATTCCATTGTGTAGATGTGCCATAGCTTCTTTAACTAGTCATTTGTTCTTGGGCACTTGTATTCTTGGGAAGATTCTAGCTATTGTGAATAGTGCTGCAATAAACATAGAAATGCAGAGGGCGTTTCTGATGTGTGTGTTTGAAGTCCCCAGGGTATATTCCCAGAAGTAGTATTGCTGGGTCATATGGAAGCTCAGTTTCTAGTGTTTTGAGGTGCAGAAGCTTCTTCATTTAATGTAGCCCTATTTGTTTATCTTTGCTTCCACTTGCTTGGTGAGTGGCATTTTATCTTTGAAGATGCCTTTAGCTTCAATGTCATGGAGGATTCTGTATACATTTTCCTTTCATACCTTATGGATTCAGATATGATATTGAGGTCTTTAATCCATTATGATCTGACTTTGTGCTTGGGAGGGGATACTTGACTGAGGTGGAGGGTGGAGGAGGCATAGGAGGGATTTTGGGGAGGCTTATAAGGGCATTGACCCTATTATATTATTTTAATTTGTATATAATCACCTTCTCAAGATTCTGGAGGGTGGGGTTGAATTTCAGTCATACTGAAAGTTTAGTGCTAAGGCTTACAATGCGATGTTGTTTCGGTCCGGTAGTGGTTGGGGATGGGGGAACACATGGTACTTGGGATTGGCCTTTGACCCTCATACATGTGAGTCATGTGCTTTATCCCGAAGAAAAATCTCTGACCCTAATATCTCATTTAAAATATAGGGATTATAATATCTTGCCCTCTTATCTTATTTTTAAAAAAATATTGACTATCTCCAGTTGTGCTCAGGAACCTGAGGCCACTCCCCACAGCATTTGAAGTGGGATCAGCAGTGTCAGGACGGAGCTCAGGGCCAAGCATTTGCTTCACCATTTGAGTTATCTTTCTAGTGACTCCCCCAGGCCTATTCATTATCTTTTGAAAGGAAAGGAATAGAGTTGATAGTCAGGATTGCTGTTTGGATATTGTATGTCTAAAACCCAACTATGAACAGAATGGGAGACTAACATTCAAGAATAGTACAGATAAGGACCAGGAGGATTTCTCCATAGCCTGGAAGCTGGTCTCGCATGCTGGGGGGAAAGGCAGCTCAGACAGAGAAGGGATCACCAAGTAAAAGGATACTTGGAGGGCCCGCTTGGGATGGGAGATGTATGCTGAAAGTAGACTATAGACCAAACATGATGGGCACTTAATGCCTGTATAGCAAACCACAACACCCAGAGGGAGAGAGAGAGTAAAAGGGAATGCGCCTGCCATAGAGGCGGGGAGGGGGGATACGGCGTGGGTCTGGGAGGGATACTGGGAACATTGGTGGTGGAGAATGGGCACTGGTGGAGGGATGGGTACTTGATCATTATATGACTGAAACGTAAATACAAGTTTGTAATTCTGGAACTGTATCTCATGGTGATTCATTAAAATAAAATAAAAAAAAGAATCAGAGTCCTAGAACATATGACAGAATAAGAGGAAAGAATCAGAGTCCTAGAAGATAAGATTTTGGAATGTATTTGAAAAGGTTATAAGGGAAAGAGAAGAGCAATTAATTCACTATGAATACAAAGTTCTGAGTCACCTGTAGGTTTGAAACTTTATAGTAACCAAGCCTGACTTGGGGAAATTAGTAGCTAACAAAAGAACAGATAAACACTAAGAAAAGATTACAGATAAACTTGGTGCTTGTAAGAGCACTGTACATATCTCTGGCGTGGGGGGAGGAAAAGGGGTAAAACACTGATGAAACCTAAAACTTTTGGGGTTAATGTCCAACAGCCTTCCTCTAAGAATTCCCACAAGAGAAGAATGTACAATTTCACTGCTACTGTACAGAATAGTGTTGAAAGTTCTTGTCATGATAATTAGGTAAAAAAGATAAATTGAAGAAATACAGGTTGGTAAAGTAAAACTCAGCCTATCACCATATTCAGGTGACATAATACTCTACTTAAACACCAACTAGGTGCCTCTGTAAAACTAGAAATTACAAAATCCGCACACAGAAACCTTGCATTCTTCTTTTGTTTTCTTTTTGGGTAACAGCAGGCAGTGCACAGGGGTTACTCCTGGCTCTGCACTCAGGAATTACTCCTGGGGGTGCTGGGGGGAGGGGAGATCCTATGGGATGCTGGGAATCAACCCTGGGTTGGCTGCATGCAAGGCAAATGCCCACCCTGCTGTGCTATCGCTCCAGACCCAAAAACCTTGCATTCTTAAACACAAACATAAAGGCATAAACATAAATACATCAAAAATACCATTTACAGTCATGTCAAAAATTTTATCAAATATCTTGGAAGTAATTTAACAGAAGAGGTAGAAAAATCTATTCAGTGAAAATTAGAATTCAGTTCTGAAGGAAGTAAGAGAAGATACAAGGAAATGAAATAATACTCCTTACATTTTCCTTTACTTTTCTTTTACAATGGCTGTCTAATTTTTCCAGTACTATTTGTTAAACAGGCTTTTGCACCACTTTATACATTGAGCCCCTTTGTGGTACATTAACTGCTCATGAATCTACTGGGGTTGATTATTAACTGTGGTATATTAACTGCTCATGAATCTCTGGGCTCTCAATTTTAAAGCCAGGTAGTCACTGCTGTGCCTTCTATATTTTGTCATTGTAGCAAAAAGTGCCCATAGATAGCACTGAATGATGAAAGTGGTAAGTTTCAAGTGGTAATATTGATCCTCCAAATCAGGACAGTGTGTAGATTCATATCTACCATATTCTGTAGACTTTATCACTCAATTCTTTGTCTTGAAGGACCTTTGTGTGGTCTGGTTCATGTGTATAATTCCCTAGTGATGTAGCTTCTGCTGCTCACCTGCAATTTCCTCTTGGATATTAAAAGGACTTTAAAACCTAATATTTGTAAGACAGAACTCTTGAATCTCTCCTCTCTTCGGTAACCCACACCTGGGTAAATAAAATTTTTGCCCATCCAATTTCTCAAATTCCCAAACCCTAAGCAATTTTTGTACCCTTTTCCATAAATCGTCAGTAATACCACTGACTCTACATTGAAGTCATTTCCTAAATTTGACTATTTCTAATGTTTCTAATAAGCTGGATCCCTCCAGGCCTTAATCTCTTCCTAGAACTCCTGGAACAACTTCTTGAAGGGAATCTTTTCTCCAATCTCTGTTAACCAGTGAAAATCCTATAAGGGGTTCTCATCACCTTCTATAAGAAAATATAATAGCTATCTTATTTTAATGTTTAAGTCAAATTTTGATTGACCATTGCTTTACAATACTGTAAAGTCACAGTAGTCTAGCTGTAGCATTGTCCAACGTCCTCCCGTTGTTCATTGATTCGCTGGAGTGGGCACCAGTAATATATCCATTGTGAGAGATGTTTGTGACTGTTTTTGGCATATCCAATACATCAGAAGTAGCTTGCCAGGCTTTGCTGTGCGGACAAGATACTCTCAGTAGCTTGCCGGGCTCTCCAAGAGGGGCGGAGGAATCAAACCCAGGTCGGTCGCATGCAAGGCAACTGCCCTACCTGCTGTGCTATTGCTCTTGCCCATTAGTCTAGCTACACAGATATAAATAATAAGAGCTTTATTACTGTGCTTTATAATGCAAGAATCCCTGGGATTTATGTCTGAGCTTCTTTCTCCCATCTTGAATGAAATGACACCTTGACCATTACCTTCCACCTGCTCCATGTGGGCTGCTTAGGACCTGTGTTGCCAAAGGATTTATCATCTTCACTGTCTACAGTGCTAATATCCCAAGGTCAAGAATTGTGTCATTTTGTTTACCATGGTTTTTTTTGTTTGTTTATAATTTTATTTATTGAATCACTGTGAGAGCAGTTACAAAGCTTTCGGGTTTAAGTCTCAGTCATACAATGAAA
>JAOXYA010489813.1:0-15461 GCA_028565675.1 Sorex palustris | reverse complement strand
ATTCAACGCAATTCCTATTAGGATACCCATGACGTTCTTCAAAGAATTGGAGCAAACACTCCTGAAATTTATATGGATCATTTTCTTTTTAATTTAATTTTATAAAGTTGTTTGCAATGATTTATTATAGTCAATATTCTAACACCAACCCCACAACCATTACACCTTCCCACCATCATTATTTTCAATTTTCCCAACCACCACCCAAGCCTGCCCCAGTAGCAGGCCCTAAATAATTTATTTTGTATTGCTTGTTATGAATAATTCGCTAAAAATAATCAAAAAGGATTTCTTTAAAGGAAAGTGCGTGAAGATGGTTGTATCTTATCCTGAGGCAATTAAGCCCGTGTATAGGAAATTACTAACACGTTACAGGTTAAGCCTTTTGTCTTAATATTTTCTTAATTGAGATAGGTTACTTTTTACTTTATATCCCATCTAATGTGGTATACTACTTCAAGTATATCAGTAGAGTCTGAGATGTTGAGTAGCCATGCATATGGCCACATGCTCCAGGAATTCTAAACTTTTGTATGGAGTGATACAGCTGAGTTAAATTTTTAACTGGATTGTGAATCTGGGGTCTGGGCTTGGGTGGGCGGTGGGCTCACCTGCCCTCCTCCAGGGTGCCCTGGATGAGACTCAGCCTGGCATTGGGTCTGGAGGTATCTCTGCCAATTCTTTTTTCTTTTTTGTGTTTGGGCCACATCCTATGGTGCTTGGGGCCTAGTCTTTGCTGCATGATTCCTCAGGAGATAAATTCTCCTGCCTGTCTTCCTTTGAGCTGGGGCATCAGGTTTTGCTTTCTTTAAACTTGATGAAGGTCCCTATTCATGCCAGATAGTCTTTTCACTGGCCTTTGACTGGACCTTCTTAATCACCCTGTCTGTTCAACAACTTGCCTCAACATGCCTCATCATGAAGATCTTGGGCCTTAGTCGACCTTCATTGTCATCACAGAAGTCAGTTCCTTATGCCTTATAAACTCTCTCTTCCCCTCTCCTCTACCCTCCCCTCTCCCCATTCCACTTCCCCCCACCCCATACATACACATCCCCCCACCTTTACTTGCGGTTTCTCTGAAGAACCCTAAGGAACACACGTATAAGTCCCCTGCAGATATATGCCAACAAGTAGTGGCAAAACAAGCAATTACCTTGCCTTAAAATGTACTAGAGAAGCCATATTTACGGTTGCACGTATACTTGAACAAATAGTTATTTTTTACATTTATTATCAAGAGCTTGGGTTCCAGGAAAGGGACATATGCTTGGTGCTTCACTCTTGTACTTTGATCTCTAGGCATTAACCACTTCACTCTCCCCTCCTCCCCCCCATAACTCAATCCACTTCACCCTCCCTCCACCACTCAATGGCAGTCCCATGAGTGCTCTAATGGGGGCTTCAAAGGTTGCTTCCCAGGTTGGAGGCTCCAGTTTCCCCAGGGCTGGGAGGAGTATGTACATCCCACAGAAAAGAATCTGCCTCAAATGCAAAAACCAAAGGCCTTTCATCTAGCCACATAGGCTAGCTAAGGTTGTTCTAGCAAGAAGACATCGGAAATTAGTATCAGAGTCTGCCTGCTTTAGACTATTTATCTTCCACTGGAATGACAGTAATAATCCTGGTTCACCTTATTAAATGATTGCCATGTTTTGACAGCTGGCTAAGTACTTTAAGTGTATCTCACATCATTGAACTTTCATATGAAATGAAGCCAGTTCTATTATTATCTTATTGTAGAGACAAGCAAAGTGAAATTCAGAGATTCATTGACCAGAAACCCAGAAGCACATCGATATTTCCCACAGGTTAGGTGACATGGAGTTGGGCTTCTAGATTCCATTTCAGGGGGTTGGGGTAGGGTGTAATTTAGCCTCTTCTTTCCACTGACTTCATCCAGATGAAGAAAGAGCCCCCCCCCAGTTCGAGAGTGTGGTGCCCCCCCATCCCCCAACTCAGTTGCTGTCAATGTGCTGAGGTGGGATGAGGTGGGCCACTAATGCTTTAACCAAGGTCTTCCTGGTCTGCAGGTACCTTCTTTCTACGTGACAATTGGCACCTGCTGCATTTACTGCCTGTGTGCTTAGATCGCTTCCAAGAAACCAGGCATTGATTTCAAATCCTTGTGTGTTTCTCAAGGAGAGTGTAAGTGACCTAGACTTTGAGAGCCGCCTCCTTTGCACTTGCTCTGCAGGCATTTAGCACTGTCCAGGATCAAAATGAAGGATAAACCCGTGTTCTGCATCTCACAAAACCTGGCATGCAGAAGGTGTGTAATCACGATGCGACTAGGAATCCCATGACTTTCTCTCACTGCCTGTGTTTGATGGTCTCACACATCTTCCCCACCCAGGACTGCCTATGCAATGGGTGGACAAAAGAGGAAATGAGGCCTAGGTTGGTTGGTGATCGGTTGCCATTTATTCCATTCTCCTCACGCACCTGTTCCAATCTCTCACTAAGACCCTCATTCCCGTCTCCTCCTGTCTCTATCACTTGTCTCTCTGAGCTCTGATGCATGACCTTGATCTCTCTCCTTGTCTCTTCCAACCTCAGCATTGGGGGTAGCAACTACAACCAGGTCCTGTAGCACAATCAACATATGAAAGCCCTCCACTCAAGGGCAAAATACCACCTAAGGTGTGTTTCTCCTTTCCTTAGTCCAATAACTTGATTAACATCATAATTAACAGCTCAATTCTACTTCTTAATATTGGTTATTTTGTATAGACACAGTAAGAAATATATTATAGGGTGTATAATATATAGGGTGGCTTATAGGGTGGCTCTCCTGGGGACATCTTGCTATAGATCTCAGACTACAGTGATCAGGCCAGATTAATCTTCCCTAACCTTAGCAGGCTCCTAATCTAGTTGTTACTTTTTGGATCATGACAGAACTTGTCAATGACCATGCTCTTAACTTATAGTTAAGTATTATGGTGCTTTGGCCTGGCCCATTTCGATGCCAGGGTAGCTCTCAGCTTGCCCTGGGTGCATCCCGTCCCTTGTCGGGATCCTGCTTTTGGGGTGCTAGGAAGTAAGGGCAACTGAAGCTTAAGTCAAGAGAACAGATGCCCAGGAGTGAATATTATTTGCAATCAATTAGCTCCCAAGTTACAAAAGCATAGCATTAACTGTCTTCCTGTGTCTATACAAAAAGGACATTGCTCTAAAGTAACTTAGCAAAGGACTTAGGAGAAGAGACAAGCAATATTTACAAATTAACAGAGTCTGATTAGGGTATACAGGTAATTGACTGGTTGGGGAAGCAGAGCAGAAAAAAAGAGGTTATAGATAAACAGAGGAATGGGAGTGCCTCAGGAACACTGTATGGGTGCAACCCAATAATCCTAAGCTCCCTATGGCAAGGCAGAAAGGACAAATCAATGTTATTCTACAGAAGGCACCGAGGACTCAGTTCTAACTCCATGGGCTCTCTAACTCTAACTCCTGCCTCCACTGGCAGCAACCATGGAAGAATCTTGAGTATTGTTTGGGAAGAAGTGTGAGAGCTCTTGCCTTCAATCTACAGGCAGGAGCAAAACTGTGAAAATAGAAGGCACCATATCTGCAGCCCAGTTCTGCCCACTTCTGTCCATCCTTGGTGTGGGTTTATAAGCCCCCACTGGAGGCTTTGAAGTAGTGGAGCCCTAATGAAGCCTCTTGCTTACCCTTATCCTTTCTGGATGCACGGCAGGAAACTTTACCACAGCCTGGCTCTGTGGCCAATGTCCTACCTTCCGGAATACAAATTAAAAAAAAATATTTTTTGAGTGGTGGGGAGTGATGCTGCTCAGGGGTTCTCCTGGCTCTCCACTGAAGAATCACTCCTGGCAGTGCCCAAGGGACCACATGGGATGTTGGGGATCAAACCTGGGATGGTGGTGTGCAAGGCAAGCATCTTACTGCACTTTCACTTTGGCCTCTGGAGCACAGATTTTGCCAAGTGTCCTTGGCAACTCAAGAAAACCGTCTATGCCTCAGGGCCTCAGAGTCAGAAAACATCAGGGTTAGTCTGAGCCCAGAGTTCCCTCCTTTTTTTCTTCCACACTTGTTTTAGAGTCTGTTGACTTCAAACCTGCCCTGAGACTCCCTCTGGATGCAGAGCCTGTGCCTTTGAGGAGGGAGGCCAGGTGACCCGGTTGTGCCAGTGGTGTTTGCTCAGGACCAGGCTGTTAGCTCTACTCTCGGACAACTGCTCAGCCCAGGTGTCAAGCTATTTCGGGGAGCTGACTATAGGAATTACTTCCTACCACTCCCAGGCAAATCTCATAAGCCTGTAATTGCTTTAAGCCTGTGTGTGCGTACATATGTACTTGTGCACTCTATAAGCTTGTTCAGTGATAATAAGTCTGCTTCAGTCTTAAAGAGCCCCTGCAGGATATCAGTGCTCTTCCTCATGCCCATTGGCTGGGTCTTTCTTACCAACCAGGGGATGGGTCTCTAAGAGGAGAGTCTGTGCTAACAGCACTTGGCTCTGAACCTGCTTTGGGGGTTGTGCATGGTTTCCTGGGGGCCTGGGATAGACAGATATGCTCATGGGAACTGGAAGAAGCAGTCGGAAAGGACATCCTGCTTACGGGCTTGCCTAGGACTCTGGGATTGAGACTGTCAAAGCTTTCTGCAACTTTACTGATCTTCTCTTTCTTTAAAACATTTTTAAAAAGGCTCTCTGAAGTTAGAGAAAGCTAAAAGAGACTGGTCTGAGGCTGGTATGGGGAGGGTGTGACAATCCCTTCCTGGGAGAAACTGGCCCCTGGTCAAGAGGAAACAATCTGCATTCTGCATTGATCAGAGGGATCAGTCCCTGGCTGTCAGTACTGGCTGGTGGTCACTACACAGCAGAACCTATTTCCTCTAGCTTCTTTGTTCTTCATCATTGTACCAAAACACATCCTGTTATTTTTATCTGCTGCTTTCAGAGTCATCCGTGTATGTTCCTTGTATGTTTCTCAATCCCACAGGTTCATCGGCCCTCATGAAAAATGACTACAGTATGTCTAAGCTGTGATGTCACTCTACCGTGCTGGGCAGACCCTCACCATGTCCAGCTCCTTATCTTTGAAGCTGTTCTTCATCATGCACTGGTGGGCATCCTTTCTTGCTTGTTTCACTGTGAAGAACTTAAAGCTCCTCTGTTCTAGTCAGTTTGTTTTTATGGTTTTGTTTTTGTTGTTTTTTTGGTTCTCAGGGCTCACTCCAGACCCTGCACTCAGGGTTTACTTCTGGAGGGGCTTGAGGGAATATGTGGGGATCTGGAGATCAAACCCTGTTCGATCCACATACAAGGGAAGTGTTGTACCTGCTGTACTACCTATTCAGCCCATGCTGTGCTTTTTAGAGCATGCCAAGACCAAAGTTGAGGGAAGACTGATGCTCCTTCAGAAGCCAATTGGATGGTCGATCATAATTCAGCCTTCAGAGTCAGAAACAGCTGATAAGAGAAAGAAAACTTGAACAAAAGAAAGGAGATTTGAGTAGTTAGGACATGTTTTTAGCTTGTTCCAAGAAGAAAGACATTCTTCCTCACAGGGTTAGAAACCAGAATAGGGTTTCTAAATGTAAGTGAAAGCCTTTCTTGATGATGTTGGTGGCAACCACAGCAGCAGCAGCAGCAATTGCCCCCAAATCTTTACACATCTTTCTATCGAGTGGCTGGTTTCATGAGATGATGGAGTCCGTATTGCATCTCTCTGAGACATGCAGGCTCAGTCTCACACTTGCAACTCTGGACTCCCACCATTGAAGCCACGAGCTGGAAATCCCAATGGGGTTTCCCATGTCTGATGCCACCCCCCTCAGTTATTCCTCTAGTTCTGATGGTGAGGCATTGTAGTGGTAAGTGTTAGAGGCTTTGGGGTGGCGTGAAGCCACCCTGACTGTTTCTCAGTGCCTGGCAGGGTAGAGATTACATGACTGAGGGTACATGAAGATTAGTGCAATATTATTTAGATGAAAAGCATCATTATTGTTATTATCATGGGTCATTGGATTTTTTAATTTACAAGTGAATTCTTGGTGTACCTCACCTATCCAAGCACTAGGGGGAGGCAAGAGACAATGCATATAAACAAACTAAGTCTTAGAAGAAATGTGAGAAGAAATATGAATTTTCCTTGTAAACGATGCTCAGGGATTTAAACCAGAAAACCCAAGGTCCATCTGAGGGACTGGCTGCTATTATCACTCTAGTTGGAACTTGTGGTTTTGTGGAAGTGTTTTCATGAAGGTGTCTCAGTCTCTCCTGAATATTTTGAAATGTGGGTGTTGCCCAACAAATTATTCAGGAAGAAACTAAGGATGAAATATTGCTCTTCTTGTTTTCTGGCTTCTTGGGCTTCTTGTCTTTTGTTTCCTCTGGGATCATTTCTCTTCTCATCGAAATTCAGTTTCTCCTTTATTCACTTTATTTTGTTTGGCTGCAGACTGCTGGTTGATTCGAGGCAGAGCTCATAAGGCCTGCTCCTGGTCTTTCTCTTCCCTTTTCTGTTCTGCTGTGCCCAGCTCCACTATGAGATGCAGTCAACACCGTGCCTGTTCCTATGTTGTGTTCATCTGCAGGTTCCTTCTTATGGTGATTTGTTCTCATCTCGTCCCACTCTTGGTTTCCTTCCCACTAGATGGAAAGAGCATTGGCCAAGGCACGCCAGCTCTGTGAATACCACTTAGTTGCCAGTTGAACTTGAGACATAACAGAGACAGAACTTGATTTGGGGGTTCATGTTTACACTCAGGTAGATTTCTGTAGTAACCCAAGTTAATCTGGACCTTGAGGAATGATCCTAACAGACTATCTTCCACTTCAAATATGTCTGGGGTCTGTCCCCAGGTTACACACGAAAACGTCTCCTCTGTGGCATCTGCTCGGTTCTGCCAGGTCCCCCGCATAGCAGAGTCTCGTGTGGCTTCCCTGCGATCGAGCTACTGCCACAGGGACAGGGAGCTCTCTCATCCTAGTGAGGTCTTCTGGTCCTGCAGTTGTTGGAGCTCTGCGTGTCAGTCTCCACTTATCCCTCTTTCTGTCTTGCAGGCTTGTCTAGAGATGGATTCATAACAGTTCCCACTCTTTCACCCTGAGACCTCCTACTGTCCTTTAACAGACAAGACAGTCTGTTGTGCTCCACGCTACTGTCCCGTCAGAGGAGTCCTACCTCTCACCACCCTTCTGAAAGCAGCTGATTTGCTTGGCAGAGTTTTTTAATACATATTTTTTGGTTTTGTTTTAGTTAGTGGTTTTAGGGCCACAAGCAGCAATAGTCAGGGATTACTCCTGACTCTGTGCTCAGGGATCACGTATGGCAGTGCTCAGGAAGACATATGTGATGCTGGGGATCAAACCCGGGAAAGTAGTCACATGCAAGGCAAGTGCCTTACTTCCTAAACTATCTCTCTGATTCAGAACTCAGACAAGACTTGAGTTCTTGGGGCTGGAGCAATAGTCAGGCAGGTTGGGCAATTGCCTTGTACACGGCCAACCTGGGTTCGATTCCCAACGTCCCATATGGTTCTCCAAGCACCTACAGGAGTAATTTCTGAGTGCAAAGTCAGGAATAACGCCTGTGCATTGCCATGTATGACCCAAAAAGAAAAAGAAAAGATTTCCCAGGTAGTTGAGAAGAATTGCTGTTTCTACCATAACCATAATGACTGTTGTACAGTCCTGGGTGCCTTTTCTTCATTTCCCCATGTTTCTTTCAGTCTCTTTCATAGGATTTGCTTAAAGCGGCCAAGTGGAGCATCAAAATGAATGAGGATAGTAATGGATTATAACACATTGCATTAAAAAAGATTCACTCCATCTACACTTATACTAAATTAATGAGGGAGAAGGAAGGAAAGCTCTTCTTTGTAGATAAATGCAATTAATGAATACAGAAGGATTACAGAATGATAAAACCGTCATTTTCAGCCACGATGGTTTCAATTTAGTCAAGAATCTTTTTGTTTTATTTTTTTGTTTGTGTGTTTTGAGGCTACAAGTGGCAGTGCCCCAGGGCTACTCCTGGCAGTGCTCAGGAGATCATATGGGATGCTGGGGATTGAACTTGGGTCATCAAGTACAAGGCAAGTACCCTACCTATTGTACTATCTCTCTAGCCCCTAGGCAAGAATTATTAACCAGTGCATAACTGGGGGAAGAGTTATTGAGGAAGAGTATATATTCACAAAGCTTCAAAGAGGGAAGAAACACAAGTTGGTAAAAGGAAGGTATCAAAGGCCCTTGCAATTGACCTCTCCACTTTTTGGCAGTAGGATAGACAATGAAGTGTTGCCATGGGCAAGAGAAAGTGTCTTGGTTTTAGCTTATCTGGTGCTGCTCAAGACTTACTCTTGACTCCTGGTGGTACTGGGGAAACATATGGGGGGTACCCCTATACACTGTCCTCTCTCTTCTCCCTGCCACCGCTTTTTTTTTTTTTAAGGAATAAGAGCACTGTTGCAGGCCTTCCATGAGCCAGCAGCTGTGGCCCTGTGGGAAGGACCATCTCATTTCATTCTTGGGCAGCTCCCAAAACCCCAACACCAACCCTCCACTGAGTGCTGTGCTGCTTCAAAGGGGGCAGTGAGAGCCGGTTCTTCCTAGCTTCTTGAGATGCCTCTTCAAATCCCGAACCAGGGCGGCCCTGTTATTACTACCCTAAAGTTGAAACTAGTTTTCTTTTTTCATTCCCTCTAATTTTTCTTTATTTTTTTGGTTTATTTATTTAATCTTTTTTTGGTCACACCTGGCGATGCTCAGGGGTTATTATTGTATTCCTGGCTCTGTATTCAGGATTCACTCCTGGCAGTGCTTGGGGGACTATAGGGGATGTCGGGAATCGAACCCAGGTCAGTCCCATGCAAGACAAATGCCCTACCCGCCATACTATTGCTTCAGCCCCAGGTTTGTTTCTTTGCTTGTTTGTTTTGCCTCTCCATCTGAGGATGGAGACAGGAAAGCTAGGTGCAAGAGCAGGTGCAAGAGGGGATGTTGAGGCTGATGTGCAGTCCTGGAGAGTGCGGCCTTGACATCAGTTCTGCAAAGGGACATGGTTTCCTGTGGCTCCATGTCCTGCTCTGCCTCTCAGGTGCATCTTGCTCTGTGTTCTCTGCTCTCTGACAGTGTGAATGAGGTTGTCATTGTCCTAGGAGTGGGGGGATTGCCTTTCTCAGGGCCTGGGGGGGTCTGTTCTTTCCTTCTAAGTCAGAATTGTAGAGGAAACGCTCACTCAGTGTGGTTGCTGAAACTGGGGGTGTGACTGTCCTCTCCATTTACTTTCTCCCACTCCACCTCCCACCAGGATTGTCTAATTTCTCTTCAGATTCTGCCTAGAGCACTCCATGGGCAAAACCCCAGACATGCTCACTTGTCCTGGAGACATGTAGGGAAGCAGTAACAACCCACCTGTGTTTACTCCCATGCTGTCCTGACATTTATAGCATTATTGGGCTCTGATCATGGGGCTGATGGGGTCAGTTAGATCAACAGCATCCCAGGTGGTTCCCCACCCACCCCTACCACCAGGTGTGGTCAACAAACAAAAAACTTTAGGCTGTGGCTTTCAAAGTAAAGGCTTTTCTTGGGAACTTTCCCTCTGGATCACTGTCCCTTCTGATTCCCTTCAAGGGAGGACAGTATCAGACAAATCCAATAGTGGACTTCGAAGCCCAGCACGAGGACATCTACTTCCCCTTGTTTCCTGTGTGCTGCTGACCTGCTCCTATCAAAATGGCCCCGTTCCTCCTTCCCTCCCTCAAGCTCTGTGCTGGGGGATATGAATTTTCTTTTGAGGGAGAAGGGTGGAGTGTGGAGAGGAGTGTGTCAGTAGAAGAATGAGAGAAGTTAAGGAATCACTTCTGAGTTTTGGCAGTGCTGAAGATTAAACCCAGAGCTTCATGCATGCAAGGCTGGTGCTGCACCACTGACCTTACCCCAAGGCCCAGCTTTGGAACTTGATTGGACTGAGTCCCCATTTCTCTGCCCTGAGCCTTGTGTCTTTCCTTCCAAATAAGTTAAATAATGGTTCATCTCTGAGGACTGCAACTCTCTGTTGTGAATTAGCAATATTAGAAAGTCGCTGCTCTAACTTTCCATTCTAATCACTCTGAATGTGTTCCCTTGCTCTGTTGTGACTGTCAAATTCCTGTGGACTCTTCACAGATGAATTATAGGTAGTTAAGTGTCTTGTTGACAAACAGAAAAATAAGAATAAAACCTTGTTTCCACCCCGGACTAAGAAAGTGCTGAGCATAGATGTCTTGGCTTCCTAGCACAGTGTCACCTCATTCAGCCAGAGATGAGGACTGTCAGGTCTGTGGGCTGTATAGGTCTCTGAAATCCGTGGTCTGGGCCCTGGGCATGATGAACTAAACACATATGCTTCTCATTGGCTGTATGCAACCCATCTGCCTGTAAAGTATGGCCTAAAAATGATGTTATAGATATCCAAATGGTCTTGGGCAGAAAAAAGTCTCCTGGCCCATGATAAGCTCCATCATCTGTGTCCCCTGGCCTGCAGAGAGCTTGCTATGAGAACCACATGGTTTAAGAGACATGCTTTTCTATTGGCTGTTACACAACCTAAGATGCTATTAGCTAATGAATCCACAAAAATTCAGCTTAAGTCTGTAGGGTCTACAAAATGTCCCCATATTCTTCTGTGGCTATTAAAATGGAAATAGCAGGACAAAGCCATCCCTATAACAACTGATTCCATCTCCATTCCTAGTTGATGATGAAGGGTTGCCTAGAAATGCCAGTCAGAAAGTAGCTGCCTTACAGTGGACAGAAAGGATTCCCTTCTTGGGCTCAGATTCCCTTAGGTTGGTGAGACTGTAGATAAATCAAGCAAGGCCATTAATTTTCAAATATTCCTCAGAAGTCAGGGAGGAGAATCAGCTCATGCCTGAGAGTCTGATAATTGGTTTTACATTTTAGAATACAGAGAATCACATTGATACTGTTGTTTCCATGTGAAAAGAGATTTTATTGTTTATTTTCTTGGCAAAGCATTAGTTATGATACATAGGGGTTCATGGTATACATTTGGTGCTACTTGAAAATAGATATGTATGGGGTTTAAAACCTTTTAAATTTAATACTCACCAGTAGATACTAATGGTAAAGGATCTACTAGCTTTACAAAAAGTAATAGAACTGAAATTCTATTCAGAAAGAATTGAATTCTTTCTCCCATTTATTGTTCCTATAACTGTAAGACCTGTCAGGGTGGTTGAAGCTTGTCTGTACCTTCCATGGGGTTTTTCCCCTCTTGGAGATTGGTTTGAGTTCTTTCTTTTGCATTTACCCTATGACACTTTGAAATCTAGGAACCAAGCCCAAAAAACAGTTCCAACTCCTTGCTCCTCCTTTTCCCTTTCCTATGACAATGTAAACTGCAACCAATACTTTCTGTGATCACAGTGAACATTAAGGAATGGCAGGTCTGAATGTTGGGGGGAAATTCTAAATAATAATCATAGGTCTTCTGTTGAAAAATTGAATGTAATCAAAGTAGAGAGAGAGTAAAGTGGATATCATCTGCCACACTAGCAAGGGTATTGGTGGGATGGGAGGGTATACTGGGATTGTTGGTGGTGGAAAATGTGCACTGGGGAAGGGATGGGTTTTTGATCATTGTATGACAGAGACTTAAACCTGAAAGCTTTTTAACTGTTATCACAGTTTTTTCAGTAAATATAAATAAATCAATATTAAAAAGTCTATTCTCTCACATCTTACATACAAGTCTGACCAGGAAAATTGATTTTATAGGTAAATTTTATTAGATACCATTCAAACTTTTCAAAACATAGAATCAAATCATTTTATGGATGTTTCTTTATTAGTAACAACAGGATAAACAATTTAAGAAAGGAAATTGTGGTCAATTTAATGTGGTGCTATAAATATAGATTAAATGTATAAAATACATTAAACAACTAAATAACAATTAAATAATCAAATAATTTAGTTCTATTCCAAGAAAACAATGATAGATGAACTATTATAAATAATTTGAATTTACAGTTAAAATAAGAAAAGCCATATGTATTTAATCTCTTCTAGCTTCCATAACAGTTTATTAGATTGATCAGTTTAAACAACCAAACTTTATTTTCTCATAGTTCTGGAGGTTGGGAATCAAAGACTGAAATGTTAGGGTTTCTCTTGACGACATCAGAGCTTGTCAGTGATCACTTCTTGCTTTATCTTAAAGTCATCTCATTGCACATATGTGCTCTGGTAGACTCTTTTAAGGATACTGATCAGAATATAATGACTTCATATTTACACAATTATCTTGCACTGCCCTTATTGTACATGGTAGAACTGTCCTCCCATTGTTCATCGATTGGCTCAAGTGGGCACCAGTAACATCTCCATTGTGAGACTTGTTACTGTTTTCGATATGCCCAAAACATAAGCTAACTCTGGTTAGCTTGCCAGGCTTTGCTGTGCAGGTGTGATACTCTCAGTAGCTTGCCGGGCTCTCTGAGAGGGGAGGAGGAATTGAACCAGGGTCGGCCTGGGCAGGCTGCTTGCAAGGCAAGCACCCTACCCACTGTGCTATCGCTCCAGCCCCTTATTGTATAAAGTAAAAAGTAAAGGCCCTCCCATTGATCATCGATTTGCTCGAGTGGGCCCAGTAACATCTCCATTGGAGATTTTTTGTTGTTGTTGTTACTGTGTCTGGCATATCGAATACTCTCGGTAGCTTGCCAGGCTCTCTGAGAGGGGCGGAGGAATCCAACTCGGGTCGGCCATGTTGGCTGCTTGTAAGACGAACACACTACCACTGTGCCTAAATGTATACATTCACATTATTATTGATTTTGTATTTTCTTTATAAGAATTCTGTTTGGTATTAATAAGACAATTAAAATTAATTAGTTAAAATTACTGGTTGCTAGTTTGCTTTGTTCCCTCTCTGAGATTTTTCCCATACTCTTACTCCAAGACACTTTTCATGATTTTATCTACTTCATTATCAGCAGAGCCCCCTGTAATACTACCCCCCCAAAAAAAGAAATCTAAAAAAAAAAAGACATAATGGAACCACCAAAGTATCTCTACCTCTTCTTTGCTCTTTTCTCTGTGGAGCTGTTTTTGCTGCCATTGAATCCATAGGGTGGAAAATACAGCCATGCCATTGCTTTGGAATTTCTGTGCTCATAGACCCACAGCTTCAGCCACACTAGGAAACACCAACTCTAGATTATTTTGATGAACTAAACCCATTCCAGATTTTCAGAAGAGGAGGCTTGTCCAACTTCTGTTCATTGGTTCACCCCTTTGTGCATAATGCCTTCCAAATACTCATTGATTCAAGGGGTGGGCTTGGGAAGCTTCGAAGGTGGTCAAATGAAGGGAAATGAAGGCTGCACAGAATATATTGAGCATTGACACAGGAGAAATAAAATGGAAATCTCCAAAACTTTAGTTATGACAAGTTACCAAGTTACCAGAGTAAGTAGATTTATAAGAAGAATTCAATGGTCTGATTTAAAAGAGAGGGTGTGCCCAGCAGGTAACTGATTAGCAATCAGTGATTAGTAGTGATACTCTAACTACTAATTACTAAAAGAAAGTAGTGATTAGTTAGTGCTACTCTACCTACTAATTACTAAAAGAAAGAATGACAGCTGTGGTATTCAAGGTTCCTCAGAGCTCAGTCAAGGAGAGTCAGAGGCATTCATTTTCTCCAGTCACACTCTTGATTAGATCCCACACATCTTCCTCATGAAATAGGATACAAAAGTGCAGTTGTGATGAGTTAATGAAAGAAGGAGGTGAAAAGTGTATAGAGCTTTCACCCTCTCTTTCTTGTAGTGTTTTGCATGATTGGATTAAAATACATCATCTGAGCTTGCCATGGCGAGAGATGGAAGTAGGAAGGGGAATTTGAAGGGGGATCTGGAGACAGTGGTAGAGGCAGACACTCCTGTGGGGTGGGGGATAGTGTTGGAATGTTATATGCATGAAACCCTGTCATTGACAGTATTGTAAATCGTAGTGACTAAATAAAATTTAAAAATAATAAATTGGATTAATGAACTCCTGGGCTAGAGTGATAGCACAGCTGGTAGGGCGTTTGCTTTAAACGCAGCCAACATGGCCGACCCAAGTTTGATTCCTCTGCCCCTCTCGGAGAGCCCAGCAAGCTACCGAGAGTATCTCGCCCACACGGTAGAGCCTGGCAAGCTACCTGTGATGTATTCGATATGCCAAACATAGTAACAACAAAGTCTCCAATGGAGACGTTACTGGGCGCGCTCGAGCAAATGGATGAACAACGGGAGGACAGTGACAGTGACAGTGATGTAATATTTAGAAATTTGCTAATTTTCTATTTATTTGTTTGTTTGGTTTCTAGTTAATATCATCAATCACATTTTGATGAACATACCATGCATCCAATAGGGAGTATATATTGATTGTTCCAGAACTACTAGGTGAAGTTTATTGATAATGGATATCTACAACTTAACAGAATCTCTGTCTGAATGATCTATTACTGAGACAGGAGAATTGACATCCCCTATTACTGTTATTCAATAACTGTTAAAATTTCAAAATGTTTACTTTTTTTCATTTATTTTGAAACTTTTACTCAATACATGCACATTTAGATGGAAGAACTGAAGTGCAAGATATGTCCTTATGATTTTTTAAAAAATTTTTTCTCTGGTAACTTATCTTGTTTTGAAAATTTTTTTCCCCTTCAATTAATGTCATTACTTCTGTTTTTCCTTTAAAAAGGATGTACTTAAACAGTGTATTTATATTTCCCCCACCTCTTTAACTTTTAACCTACCTGAGTTTTTGCATTCTATTAATTTCCTTTTATACTGTTAGGTGGATCTTGCCTTATCTACTATTCTATCATTTATCATTTGATATTATTAGATGATTCATATTTAAAGTAATAAACTGCCATATCCACAAGCAAAGTCCATTAGATAATAATACTATATCATAAAACCACAACAAAGCATGTTAACCTTGTAATGTACTTTGTCAAGTTCACTTTTAAAACCTAATTATCAAGTCATCGAGATAAATCATTAGAAACTAGACATCAAACTGCAAAGTGATATCCAGAAACACCGGCACAGACTGGGCCATGCACATGTCATCATCCATAAACACCCTTATACGATATTTTTCCTAAATAGTTTGTATTTTACCTCATGATGTCAGGAGCTAAGAACTTAGTCTGATAGACAAGACATTCTGAATTATACCTATATACTAACATTTCTGTGCCTTCAAAATGGGACTAAGATCCCAAAACGATGTATCAAATTTTACATATAGGTTTTTAAAAGTAGCAAACAAGTTGACAGAATGATTCCTGTCATATATAAAATGGGAACTGAATTCTTTTACATCATTTTGTTACTTATCTTCTATCTTTTATCCCTTTTAACTTGTATTTTATCATTCTTTCTTAAATAACTATTTGTGGTTT
>JAOXYA010489806.1:0-15462 GCA_028565675.1 Sorex palustris | reverse complement strand
TGTTGTTACTGTGTCTGGCATATCGAATACTCTCGGTAGCTTGCCGGGCTCTCCGAGAGGGGCGGAGGAACCGAACTTGGGTCGGCCATGTTGGCCGCTTGTAAGGCAAATGCCCTACTGCTCTGCTATCACTCCAGTCCATTTGAACCTTGAGCACTCCAAAAAGTCACTCCTCTGACAGAACCAGGAAGAGCTTTGAACATCATTTGAATATCAGCATGGCCCAACTCTTTCATCCCATAAAACCAAAGAAAAAATTTTTAAGATGAATTTATAAGTTTTTAACTAAACCAATTATACTGATTTACTGACTCAAACTAAAATGAGAGTCAAAATCAAGACTAACTTCAATTCCATTCTCCTATTAATCCAAGTTGTATTTGAGGTTGTAATTTTCTGACACTCTACAAAAATATGTGGGTTTCCTTGTTAGTAAATTATCTAGATAAAGAGTCCCTATAGAACCATCAAATTGTAAATATTTAAGTTTCTCAAAGTACTGAAACTTAGATTTTTTTTTAGAGATTGAAAGATGATTAAATGTTTATCACAATTCTCCCCTCCTTAAATGCCCAGATCAGATAAGTTGCACTTCCCAAATTTTTTCCTGGTTATTTCTTGATAAATTATAAGACCTTGTATAGATCAGGTGTTTAAATTTAAAAATTATTTATAGGAACTTATGCTTCAGTTTTATCAATAGTTGTACATAAGGAGACAACTTCTGGAAAAATTCACCAAGAATGAATAATAAAATATTGTTTTTTGGGGGGAGAGGTAAATAAACAAATGATGCTTCATTTCTATAGACAAAAATAAACTATGTAATAAATATATATGCATATTTAGATGATTGTTTAGTTTTAGTTTAAGGACCACACTCAGCAGTACTCAGGAATCACTTCTGACAATGCTCAGAAAATCATATGGGATGCCAGAAATTGAAGCTGGGTTCATGCAGACAATGTTCCAACACTATACTTTCTACCAGGTGTATCCCTCCACCATTGTGTATGTATTGTAGCACTGTCCTCCCATTGTTCATCAATTTGCTTGGGCACCAATAATGTCTCCATTGTGAGACTTGTTGCTACTGTTTTTGGCATACCGAATATGCCACGGGGAGCTTGCCAGGTTCTGCCGTGCAGGCGGGATACTCTCGGTAGCTTGCCAGGCTCTCTGAGAGGGATGGAGGAATCAAACACAGGTTGGCCATGTGCAAGGTAAACGCCATATCTGCCTTGTTATTGCTCCAGCCCGCCATTGTGTATAGAGCTTTTTATTTAAACTCTATTTTTTCTGATATAAATATAGACCCTGCTATTTTATGTCACCCATAACTTTTAGAATTTCTTCAGTCTACATGCATTCTTGAACCCACAGTGAATGTCTTTGTTTTTTTGGGGGGGGGCAGACTGAGCAATGCTCAAGGGTTACTTTTAGCTCTCCCCTTAGGAATTACTTCTGGCAGTGCTTGGGGGATCATAGGGGATGCTAGAAATGGAACCTAGTTCTGTCTAAAGTGAGGCAAGTATCGTACCCTCCAGACTATCTCTCCACTAGCCCACAGTCAAATTCTTGTGAAAAACATAGCATATTTTAAAACCCATTCAGCTATTGTCTTTTAATTAGAGGAACTAATCCACTAACATCTAAATTACAGATAGGTAAGAGAGTATCATTTTCATATTGTTTATTATTTTATTATTGTATTTTCTTTGTTTTTTCCTCTTGCTGTCTTCATTTGTAAAAGATGACTTTTGTGGCAGTACAATTTAATTAATTTCTCTTCAACTTTTATCTTCACTCTTTTACAGTACAAAATTTAAATAGTTCTTATGCCTGTACCAGTCTACTTCAGCTAATAATAACCTCTCTTTGCATAAAAAAATTCTTAATTTTTCTCCTCCTCCATTTAAGATGCTATTCATGCTATAATGTATATTTTAAGGTTGTGCATCTATTAACATAATTCAGTGAACTTCAGTTGCTTTACCTTTGATCCAGGAATTACAAATGAATCTATCACCATTCTCTTATGTCTATATCTTTTCCACTGACTTTTTTTCGGGGGGTCACATCTGGCAATACACAGGGGTTAATCCTGGCTTTGCACTCAGGAATTACTTCTGGTGGTGCTCAGGGAACCATATGGGATGCGGGAATCGAATCTGGGTCGACCACTAGCAAAGCAAACGCCCTACCCTCTGTACTATCACTCCAGCCCCTCCATTGACATTTATACCTTATGAACTATCATGTTTGTTGTATAGTGTACTATCTTTTGTGTGTGGGGATTGAGGGAGTGTCATACCAAGTGATGTTCAGTGTTTACTCTGGCAGTGTGTAGTGCCAGGGATCAAATTCAGGTAGGCCCTGTGCAAGAAAAGTGCCCTACCCACTGTACTATCATTCTGGCCCCAACATCCTATTATTTCTACATGAAAAAATCAGGACACTTGACAACAAATTCCTTGTAGTTTTGTTTATGTAAACCTTTGTTCTTTCACTTTTAAGATCAGACTTTCTTGGTACCATAACTTTGTTGGAAAGGTTTAGGTTTGATATTTTTTTCCTTCAAATGTATTGTAATATTCCCTGTGGTCCTGCAACATTTCTGCTGAAACTATTCACTGATGGTCCAATGTGGAACACGTTTTTTTTTTCCTCTTGCTGCTTTCAATTTTCTCTTTGCCTTTATTTTTTGATAATTTAATTAGGCTTTAACAAGTTTTTTCTGTAGACTTGGTAAAACAATTTCCTCTTGCCGGTCAGACACTGGCCTGTTATTGAAGATAAGCTCTAACTTACCCATTCAGCAATTCTGAAGGTTTCTAAAACCTCTATTATATTCTAACTGAAAAAGAAATGTAATAAAAGATGAGTTATCTAATATTGTCTAGATAGAAACTCACAGATGAGCATTACTAATGAAGAACTTCTTTGGAAACAGTCTTAAAACAGTACTATAAAATCATTAAAAACTTACATTGAGACATGGAAGTTAATACAGCAGATAAGGCATGGAAGCTGATGTGGCTGACCTGCGTTCAATCCCTGGCACCACTTATAGTCTCAAGCACCTCCAGAAGTGGTTTGAGTTCAGAGCCAAGAGTAAACCTTGAGCATCGCCAGGTATTTCCCAAAAAACTAAAACAAAAACAAAAAACCTACCACTGTTGCTTTGTATAGATTCTGCAGACCCTGGAGGGCTTAGAATGTTGGGTCACACCTTCTCGCAGAGGCAGAAGAGTTAGAAGGGAGATGTTCAGTAGCACACAAAGAAACAAGGCAACAAATGTGCAGTCCAACTAACTCCAAGAAAAGTTTGGTGAACTGGTTATTTTTCTGGAACAGCTGAATGCAGAATCCTGAGCAATATCCAAATGTGTGTCTAAACAAAAGAGAAAAGATGTTCAACCTCCCTATCAGTTGCCAAATACAGGTCAGCAGCAATGATGTAGGATATTAAATGTATAGTATCATGCTTTTCAAGGAAAAATTAGAAACTGAATTTATTGTTTATTTATCCAAGCAGATGAAACACGAGAATTGGCTGCATGCTTATTTTAAACTGCTTCACTGTTTGAAGAGTTACATCAAATCAGCATATATTGGGCCTGTCACATCCCAGAGAGGTAAATTATGAGACTGTCCCTCTGGTAAAAGCAGGAAAGTTGGAGTTCTGAGTATGTGGATCAAACTTTTGCTCCTAAAGGAAATAGCAGGGAGACAAGGGTTCCTTATCAACTGTCAAGTGTGATAGGGGCATGGAATTTATGGTACGAGGGCACATGTATTTTTCCTAACTATTTTTAATATGGGTATTTTATCAGTTTCCAAGTTTGTAAGAAAATCTTAACGATAGATTTCTCATGAAGAGAATAGATCCACGTGTAGTTTCTTACTCAGACGCTTCATGAGAGAATCAGCAGTCTCCTATTCTGCATCTTGCTAGGAATAAATCTCTACCATTTTCCTTTCTCAGAAAGGTTGTACAATGGGTCAGGCACTTGCCTTGAATATGGCTGATCAAGATTCGATCATCTGAGTAGCAATAAGAGTGACTCTGAGCAGAGTCAGTTGTAAGCCCGGTGTGACCTAAACCTTGATGTTATTTTTTTATGTTGGTGCTCCTCAAATTTACATATATGTAGAGTTGAGCTTTTGTTTATTCATATATATCACTTTCAAGTTTTGGCATCCTTCACTACAAAGATGGGTGTCTCCCATCAGTTCTAAGAAAGGGTATATTTTTATGCTTTGTTTTTCTTCTGGATCTTTATTATTTTAGAACTTGCCACATCATCCTCATCTATTTTACTTTTTAAACATACTTTTATAAAGCTTGTGGCTCTTTGTGCCATATTACAAAGAACTTCAAATATATCTTTCAGATCATTAATTCTCTATTTAATCTCCCATTTTGCCTAACCATTGCATTTTTCATTATTGTGTTTTTCACTTTAGATAGCTCTGACTGGTCAATTTCACAGTTTTGTTCCTTCTGCATAGCCTTCATGTTAGTGAGTATGTGAGGGAATAATGTGTATTAAGCATAGCAATTTTATTCTGCATATTATAATTGTTAATATTATCACTGAAGTGCACGCAAAATTCTGCAGGTATTCTTTCTGTTGTCTCACTCAGGATGGCTTGCTTGTGTGTCTTTTGAGAACTTATCTTCTTCAGAACTGTTTGAAAATTTTTTGTGAATTTAATATAAAGTGCAGAGAGAATTTGAGTTTATTTCTAGAATGTATTTGGAGATATCACCAAGAAAAAGTAACTCCAAATTAGATTTCACCTGGGGTTTTAAAACATATACAGACAATATGAATTCTGACTCAAAGTCAAGACAAAGACAAATGTCTGATTAGAAAATTGTCAAGATGTTTATTATTTTCTTTTCTGAGCTACCTAAGCGTTAAGATTTATCTATTCAAATGTATCTACTACTTATTAACATAGGGACCAATGCCGTTCTTCTTCATCAAGTTTAGGATTTAGTGATCAAGTTTAGGACTGAGGTCTCATAGTTTTCCAGGTGGCAAAAAAAGGGCTGTCTTTTGTTCTCAGCTCATTCTTTTAATGCCTAGCTATAGGCCACAGTAGAAAACAATGTTTCCATATCTTCCACCACAGCTGATGCTGAATTTCTAGTCTAGCTTTGTGAGTTCTTTGTATCTGATGAGTCCAGTGAAATTTTCCTAACTGACCTACCAAATTGTTTGTAATTTTTTTAAAAAAACTGTTCTAATTCACTATATTTTCAGAAACCAAATCATTTTAAAAATTATACTTAAAGTGCATCTAGAAGGCTCAAGGCTATGGTCAGGGGTCTGTTCCTGTACATATGAAGCCCTGGTTACATCCCCAGTACTACAAAAAGACAGAAAAGGTGTTTCTAGATAAAAATGATACCCTATTTTCTATAGTTGCAAAATGCTAATCTGATTGATAGAGATCCTGTTTCCTCCTTCTGGTACAAACATAAGTGGTAAGGACCAAATTCTTCTAAATTATAACACTAAGTTAAAGGCACTAGGGTTGGAGCGATAGCACAGCGGTAGGGCATTTGCCTTGCAAGCTGCTGGCCCGGCCGAGCCAGGTTTGATTCCTCCGTCCCTCTCGGAGAGCCCAGCAAGCTACTGAGAGTATTTCACCCGCACACTAAAACCTGGCAAGCTACCCATGACGTATTCGATATGCCAAACACGGTAACAACAAGTCTCACCATGGAGACGTTACTGAGCCTGCTGGAGCAAATAGATGAACAATGGGAGGACAGTTCTACAGTGCTAAGTTAAAGGCAATATATCTTGACAATTACAGGTAGCATAGACTGATGCTGTATCCTACTGAGGAAATTTCCCCCCTCTGTGCTCTCTCATCATAGCTACATCACTTCAAGCAGTTTCCCTCACTATACCTAATTGAGTTGAACGCTAAAATCATATACCACCGGTTGAAGAAATGAGTTGGGAAAAAGTTAAGGGGAAAATGTTCTTCACTACATCACAATCTGACATGTAGTCTTCTTATACGCATCCTTTTCTTCCTTCATTTATTGATTGATATTTGTCCAGCACTAATTAGATTTGAGGTATTAAGGTAAACTGGCAGGCTACCAAATATAACCTGTCCACACGGCAGAGTCTGGCAAACTCCCCGTATCGTACCCACTATGCCAAATACCAGTAACAATGAAGGGTCTCATTCTCCTAACCCTGAAAGAGCCTTGAACATGGCACTTTTTAAAATCTCAGGGCTAGGATAAAGGAGACGTTACTGGGGCCTGCTCACGGCAATCGACGAACAACAGGATGATTGTGATTGTGATCATGAAGGTAAAACCACTTGACTTTTATTTTCGCTTTCCTCTACTCCCAGGATGGAACATGAAGGCTATTGATGGAACAGGAGTGCATCAGTGAGTTTCTGGGTTCTTGAATCACTTCTGGAAGAGAATTCTATGACCCTTATAAAACTTCATTCTAGCTTTGGCTTTTATATGGGAGAAAAATTAACCATTTATTTTATTGCGTTTTTTGTTTTGCTTTTTGAGCCATACCAAGGTAACTCCTGGCTATGCATTCAGGAATCACTCTTGGTAGTGTTTGGAGGACCAGACAAGGTATTGGGGATTGAACCCAGGGTGACTGTGTGCAAGACAAGCACCCTATGCACTCTACTATCTCTCCAGATCCAACCATTTATTTGTTCAATCCATTACAATATTGTTTTTTTATTAAAGTAGTTCCACCAGTATTTTAACTTTCACAGATTCCAAATCAACTAAAACTTGGGTGATGTCCACGCTTTGCCCTATCATGGCATTAGCATGAAAAGCATAGACTCTATTAGGGGTGCGAGTGGGGCTCAGTAGTAAGTTACATGTCTTGTGGGTATGAGAGTACCTTGGGTGAGCACTGAACAACCCCCCTCAAAAAAATGAAAAAAGAAAAGAATTCCATCTACTATTGAGTAAGTGCTGACATTATCCTTCTGCTTTTGGTACTTTGCCTTGTTCTGGTCCACTATCACTATCACTATCACTATCAGCCCGTTGTTCATCAATTCGCTTGAGCTGGCCCAGTAACGTCTCCATTCGTCCCTGTCACGTGCTAGTGTAGCCTGATGACATATTGGGGGCTCCTTCAGGATCAGGGGAATGAGGACCATTCATTGTTATTGTTTTTGACATATCGAGTACGCCACAGTTAGCTTGTGAGGCTCTGCTGTGCGGGCGGGATACTCTTGGTAGCTTGCAGGGCTCTCTGAGAGGGATGGAAGCTTTTGGCGCAGCCCCTAATCACCTTTACAAGTGTTCCTAGTCAAGCATATAGGTGGGTATGATAGTCTCAGTAGCTTGCCGGGTTCTCTGAGAGTGAGAACTAGAGAATAAGAGGTCTAGATAATAGAATAAGTGTGCAAGGAATTTATGTTTCCAATTACAATCTCTCTCTATTATGTCCTCAGATATGTGCTTACCTTTCCCAAATCAGCAGTAACAGTCTCTTACACTAAATTCCAAAAATCCTAAGTATTTGAGAATCAAGTAATCATAGTGAGGCTCTCACATTATATAAAACAAGATGCATGAGGGGATAGGGATCTTGAAAATCTTTGAAAGTCCCTAGACTTTGAGTGCTGATGACATGCAGAAACTAACTCTATGATTGCTTTCAGCCCAGTGGGTAGGGCATTTGCCTTGCATGCAGCGACCTGGGTTCGATTGCTCCGTCCCTCTGGGAGAGCCTAGTAAGCTACCGAGAGTATTCCGCCCACACGGCAGAGCCTGGCAAGCTACCCATGATGTAACCACAAGTCTCTCAGTGGAGACATTACTGGTGCCTGCTCGAGCAAAACTGATGAACAAAGGGAGAACAGTGCTACAGTGCTACGTAACTGCTTCATGTAGTTTTCACATTGCTTCCTTATGATATTGTCAGTAGAGTGTAAACCATATCTGTCACTCTATTACCTTAAAAGATATGCTGGGAATAGCTCAGTCAACAATTATTCTCCTCACTGCACCCTTAGCAACACATCTGGATGGAAGAATGTCTATAGATGACCTGGCTATATTATTTTTGATAGAGAGGAATTCTTAGAAATTTTTTCCCTTCTTAGATTCATGTAGCTCTCAGGAGTATTTACCATGTATCTGGTTCTGGGATTGTTCTCATGTTTCCTTTAAGACAAACTTATTCATTTAGTTCTGAGAATTTTTTATTTTCCTGGCGGATTGCCATACCCAGCTATTCTCAGGAATTACTTCTGGTTCTGCACTTAGGTATTACTCCTGGTGGTGCTGGAGGACCAGGGATCCTATGGGATGCCAGGGATCAAACTCAGGTCGACTGTATGCAAAACAAATGACCTACCTGTTGTACTATCTCTTTGGTCCCTAGTTCTGAGAACTTATCCTCTTATACTTATTCTAGGCAATTTATAAGTGCCCACTAAGCTGGTAAGTGGATATACCATTTAAATACTGGTCTCTGTCATTAAATATTTTACAATTCATTGAAAGAATGATTAATTAACTGAAAATTGATTGGAAAGATATTGACTGGTAAGTGACAGCATTTAAAATGTCTCAGTTACTAGAAATGATTGGTATTATTAATCAATATGTGAGTTCCAAACCTTTTCCATCAGGGTAGAAGGAAGACAAAGCTAACCTATGATAGTCCTCCTCCATCAAGAAAACATCTTAAGGGAGCAACTTAGCATATGATTAAAAGTTATGGCACATATCATTTGCTGTGTTCTATTTATATGCATTTTAGTTCTCCCTAACAATACTGATAACACCACTTAAAGCATGAAAGACCCTAAGGCACCATTAATGTTTATTATATAAAGTCTAAAGTCAGTTCATCCTGGGCTGGCAAATGTCTACTCTTCAAAGAGAAACAGTTACAACCCCTTTTGAAAGCTTAATGGAGATATTTCCAGAAACACCTTTAAAATGGTTGAGAATTATTAACGTATTGTTCAGTGTAAATGCACAGGACAGAAAAATCACAGTTCTCTACAGAAGATGTCAAGAGCACATTAGCCGCTAGCTTGAGAACCTTCATCTGTAGCTAATTTTAGAATACCGTTATAGCATTTAAAAAAAAACATAAAATACTGTAAAATGTTGAAACTCAGAAGTTAGCAGTTAAAGACATTTACTAGGTAGGAGCTGGGGAAAGTACAGATTGTGGAAAAACACAAATATGAATAGTATAAGCGAGGCTTACTGGTATTTTCCCAAAAGGGTGTTTTAGACAATTTTATAATAAAATAGTATAATAAAATAAATAGTTTAATATCTAAACTAGGATTTTAGAGCCATCAACAGTTGTTTGTTGTTTTTTTTTGCTTTTTTTTAAAAAAGCAATCTCCAAACTTTTGCCCCCATGGGTTTTCATACAATACATCATAAAGAGGTTATTAATATGTGTTTTTTAAAAATCACTGCTAGTCAATGTGTAAACACGTCGTATGTTTTAACTTGCTTCAGAAAAACAGGATATTCTTAGAGATGAACAGGATGTACAGTGTGAGGGACAGGAAGTTCCCTGCAGTTCCTCTAATGTTATGTTCGTCCTTGTGTCCATGCTGGGTTTCATGGTGTAACAAAAGACTGAACACAAGACTAGATTTAATCTTGAACACAAACCAAGGTACTTCAATGAAAATTTTAAAAAAGAACTAATTTAAATATATCTACAATGGGCTGAAGCGATAGTACAGTGGGTAGGGCATTTGCCTTGCATGTGGCTGACCCAGGTTCAATCCCCGGCATCCCATATGGTCCCCCAAACACATCCAGGAGTAATTCCTGAATGCAGAGCCAGGAGTAATCCCTGAGCATCACTGGGTGTGACCCAAAGATAAAAATATACAAGGAAATAGTTAAAAAATGTGAATTTCTTTTCTATTTGGAAAGCATGAGAGTGATGCTATTAGAGTACAATTTTCTAAAGCAAGAACTAGCTCTTGCAGTTCATAGCATCATAAAACAGGGGACGAATGCAGCCTGCCTCACTTCACATGGATGGGTAGACACTAGCTCTGCTCAACCCCACCAAGGCCCCGAGGCAAACTCCAACTCACCACTGGGGAAGGGGACAGGGCAATGTTGCCAATGGACGCCTTGAGTTCATCGACTGTAGCTGCACTCTTAAGCACATCTTTAGATTGCAATGGCTTAATCTTGATGTTAAATTTCTTATGTGATTCTTCTTCTTCTTCCGATTCGCTGGAAGAATAAAAGTGCTTTCCTTTGGTAGGTAGAACACAGTTAAAGAGACATCCATTGGAGATCATGATGAGCAGAAAATAAGAGGGAACACATATGGAGTGGCAGAACATATACCCATATACTTGGGGAGAGCAGAGAGGTCCAACATCAATAACAATGGAAATCAGGAAAGGGTTAGAGTTTATTCACTGCTCTAGAATATGACTGAGGATGGGGAATTGCAAACAGCAGTGGTGAGGACAATCTTCATTTTGATTGAAGTTGGATGGCCACTTAGAATAAATAATTATGTGCAAAGAGGAGGGGCACTTGCTGGACCACTTGGGATGAGGTTCATGTGCTTGAAAATGTGACCTGCTCTGCCCATACATGACATGTGTGGAGAGAACAGTCAGATCTGCTTCTCAGTCACAGTCAACAACATATTGTCATATCAGGTTTAGCAGACGCTCCAGTACCCACCACATTTATTCCCCCACTCCTCTTTTTTTTTCCCCAGGCTAATTGCTGGCTTGCTAGTAGTGCTCAGGCTGTTCTTTGTGGTGTTTGTTCATTTCTAATATTAGGGACAACAGGACTTGCAAAGTTTGGGTTATTTTAGTGCCTTTCCAAAACCTGGGTGTGTTATACTGTTTCTAAAAAAAACAAAAATAAAAAAAGGATATAGCCAGGTTCTTCAGGTCTGATACTGTAGCCTTCTTCATCCAGTTCAGGTGAGTTCTACAAAATACAAGCACACAGTAAGCAATGGTTATGCTGATAATGATGAAGGAATGAACCACTTTTCTTTCTAGAATCTTTTACTTAAAGATAGAGTCATGTCTTTTATTTTAGGGAACTAGATTTTAACTTGGAGAAGTGATTCCTTGGCATTCCGTGTTCATCAATTCAAGGATCCTTGAAGAGCATTTCTATTGAGAAAAAGTGGAAACATCAATGACAGAAATTTTTCAAAGAGAATTTCTCATGCATTTAAGTTCAAGAATTGTGCTAGGTGACATGTGCTAGGATACGAATCATCTGACCCTGGAAATTTGTTAGGAATGTAATTTGTTAGGAAAAAAAGTTCAAAACATAAAACATTAGTGAAGGAAGAGGAACTTAGTCTGTGAATGGGGTGGAGGTGGAGGAGGAGGAGGAATTTGACTGTTCCTTTCAGGACACAGAGATGGGTGAGAGGAAAGTCAATGTTGAGATTGGGAAAAGAGAGGCAACAACCAAGATGGTAGGACCATGAGAACTGAGACCTTGGTTGGCTCCCCATGCTAAGGGAAGAACTGCTTGATGCAGCTTCTTCAGTTATCAATTAGGGTAGGACAAGCTGCAAGGCATATCTTATGGTGTATGGGCGATAGGTAGATTTGGTAGTAGGAAAAAAACTAGGGAAAGGCAATTTAGTATATTTTCATCAATTTGAGTAAGAGATGGACCAAGTTGGTTGTTGTTCATTGAGTTTTTCAAGTGGGTCCAGTAACGTCTCCATTGTTGTTACTATGTTTGGCATATTGAATACATCATGGGGAGCTTGCCAGGCTTTGCCGTGCGGGCGAGATACTCTCAGTAGCTTGCCGGGCTCTCTGAGAGGGGCAGAGGAATCAAACTCGGGTCGACCATGTTGGCTGTGTGCAAGGCAAACACCCTACCCGCTGTGCTATCGCTCCAGCCCCTAATAAGGCAAAAAAAGGAAATATATTCTGAATTATGCTTGTACTGCTTTTTATATTCTCCCCATTTTTTTTCTCTTTTTGTTTTTTGGGCCACACTGCAGGTGCTCAGGAATTATCTCTGACTCTTCACTCAGGAATTATACTATCGTCTCAGTTTCAATTTCTATTTCATTTTATTAATAAGGGGTGTGCAAAATATTTTTGTTTGACTAATCTTTTTATTTTTATATGTAAGTCCCCATATTTTATTACCTCTAAATATGTTATATGAAGGAACTGGAAGAGGAACCCAGGTATGTGGGACCCATGGCTGAGATCTCCAAGTCTTCTCAGATCGGGGCTGTACCTCCTCCATCCAGATCCTCAATTTTCCAATAGCTTGGAAGTCACACCCACAAACTGCCTCCGGCACCATGTAATCTCATCAATGGCCAAAAGCCAGAGATTATAAACCAAAACTCCCAGAAAAGAGCAATGCAGTATTTTCTGGAGTGTGATGTCACATTTGTGGCAGCGTGACCTCTCTTATTCTAATCCACTAATGTACCTAAAGTGTTTAGTTGGGATTTTTTTGCCTATTTAAATGTTTTTATAGCAGTTTACCTTGACAGCAACATTTAGGGAAAGACACAGAGATTTCTGTACATCTCTATACATGCATAATGTTCCCCACTAACAAAAGTTTCCATCAAACTGGTACATTTCCTATAAACGAGAAGATTACACTGAAGTATCATTATTACAAAAATTCATAGTTTACATTAGGGTTCATCTTAGTATTTACATTCCAAGAGTTTGGGCAAATGTATCCTCCCCTATACCCGCAATAGATAGCATATTATCACAGAAACCCAAATCCACTTTGTTATGCCTATTCATGCCCACTTTAACTTTTTTTATCCTTTTTTTAAATGTGTTTAGTTTTAACATACTTGCTTGTATTCTTTTATATACGGGCTTAAATGGCCCCAGAATGAAATGCAACAACCTTTATACAGTTCCCTCTTATTGTGGTGGGAAAATGCTACTGTGAACCTGGCAATCTACCAAGAGTATCCCACCCGCACAGCAGAGCCTGCCAAGCTACCCATGGCGTATTTGATACGCCAAAAACAGTAACAATAACGGATCTCATTTCCTTGACTCTGAAAGAGCCCACAATATGCCACTGGGCACACTATCATGCAACAGGGATGAATGGAGTCGTTACTTGTGCCTGCTTGAGCAAATCAATGAACAACAGGACAACAAGTGACAAGTGACAAATATGATATCAAATATAGCTGTTGATAACTTATTTAGTGTTTTTGGGTTTTGGCTGTGGGGGCACATATCTGCCAGTGCTCAGCAATTACTCCTCATTTGATGTTCAAGGATCACTCTGAAGTGCCTCCTGATCAGCCTCATGCAAGGCAAACAACTTACCCACTGTGCTATCTCTGCAGTACCTGTAGTTTTATTTAAAATAACCATTTGATTTTTGGATATTTTCCAACTTTAATTCTTTTTTTCCTTTCTTTTTTTTAAATCACTATAAGACAGACCATTGCCAAGCTATTCGTGATTGGGTTTCAGTCATACAATGTTCCAACATCCAACCCTCCACCAGTGTACATTTCTCACCACCAATGTCCCCAGTTCCACTCCTACCACCCACTACCATCCGATCCCCCCTTCCTGCCTGCCTTTATGGCAGGAGCCTTTCCTTCCTCCCTATATTCTCTCTCTCTCTCTCTCTCTCTCTCTCTCTCTCTCTCCTTTTGTACATTATAATTTGTAATACAGGTACTAGGAGGTCATCATATTTGTTCAGGGTTTTCGGTATTTTTATTGGGAAGGTACAGCTGGAGTAGCTTTTTTTTTAACTGGGTGGTGGCTTTGGGATGTGGACATGACTGCAGGGACTTCAACAGGTATAAGGTGGTGGGAGGACATATCCCATGCTGACATGAGAAAGCATGAAAATTTCAGTCAGAAAAGCCACACACCCGAATTTTCAGCAGATTAATATCTCCATGAATCCATCCTGAGGTCATGGAGTCCAGCTGGGAGCATGGCGGTTATTTTGTACTGTGGGAGCAAGAGGCTGGTGGGGATTCTGTTTGGACTAGCACCAGGCTCACCCACCCGCTCTCTGATTTATTCTGGTCTGTTCAGCCTCGTGTGGATCTGAGATTAACTGTGGCTTTTGATCTCTTTAAAATTTATTTATGGCTCTCTGAAACAAGGCCGATTAATGAGCTTGTATGGCTGAGCTAGAGGTAGTTTATAGGTGTGGCTCCAACAGACCTAAATTTTAGCAGTTTAATTTCTAAGGAAACTTGGTCCTGAGTTGTTGGAGTCTAGCCAAAAGCACAATGGTGATTTGGGGGTATCAGGAACCCTAAAGGCACCATCAGGCTGCTGCTCAGATCACCCTACAGGTCCGTGTTGACTTGTTGGGGGTGCCATGTTCCCTGGGCCCTAGAGGCAACAGCAGCAGTGTCCCTGGCAGGGACCAGTACCTGAGTCAAGGTTTTCACCGTTTATGGTCTGAGCACTCTGGATGGGCTGCAGCTACCAGTCCAGCTGTCCAGCTGGTGGGCACATGCCCCCATCCTGGGTCTCAAGACAGTTAGTGCTCAGGGAGGTTTTCCTCCATGATATCCTGTGGGCTGTGAGAGCTGGTCTGGGGAATAAATGGCTGCAGGCCCACCTGGCCTGCAGCTGAGCCATGGGTGTGGCAGCGATTTTTAGTCTTGACAAGGTTTCTGGACCCAGAACAGGCACCTGGTTGGCTGAGAGTTTCTGGAGCTACCTAGCCACCCAAGCTATCTACTAATGAGGGACAGTCAGAGCATAATAGCAATTCCAGGCACCAGACTGAGCTTGAAAAGTGCCCTTTTAAAATATTTGACACTTGCATTCATCCCTGCAAAATTATAGGAGTTTCTGTGCCATCATGCCCAAAGTTCAGAATTCTGAGAGCCACCATGGCTCTACCCAGGCTGCACGTGAGTCCATGCCGCCACCATCTTGGGTCTCTCTGCAACTTTAACTCTAAGCTTGTATTTACCTTGAAAATTAAAATATATATTTTAAGCAGCAACCATGGGGTCTTATTTTTCTTTATATTCTGTTATGTTTTTTAATTTTATTTTTAATTTTTTAATTGATTAAGGATCTGTGATTGGCAGTACTGTTGATAGTTTCCTATGTATATAATTTTAACACCATGACACCCATTAGCAGAATTCCTCACTCAAAGACCTTAATGCCCTTTTAACTAGTGAATTCAGACAATAGACTTTTAAAGTAATTACTAAAGTAAACCTATTTATTGACATTGCAATTTGTTTTCAGGTAATTATTTAACTCTTAGTTGGCCATTGACCATTTTTCTTTTATCACATATTTTCTTCTCTTGTACTTTAAGATGATCCTTTTGTAGACACATGAGAAAATGCTCTACATCACTAATCATTAGGGAGATGCAGATCAAAACAACAATAAGATATCATTTCACACCACAGAGACTGGCCCACATCCAAA
>JAOXYA010489771.1:0-15464 GCA_028565675.1 Sorex palustris | reverse complement strand
GGGGTTGGGGGGGGGGGGCGGGGGAGGACGGCTGGGACCCGGCCGAGGTCGCACTCCGGGGTCCGGCCGGCACGCCCCGCCCCGCCCCGTACCGACCACCGGCCGTCCTTGGCAAGGCGCGCGCGCGCCCAGGCTCCGCTCCCAGCCGGGGAAGGGGGCGCCCGGCACCCCCCACCCACCCACCCAGTGCGGGGGACCCTGGTCCGGATGGGACCGAGGGCTAGCGCGGGGCTACAGGGGCCCTGCTGGGGGTGGCCAGCAGCCGCATCAAGCTCCCTGCCGCCAACCTGCCGAGGGTCCCGTCCCCTGTGCCTGCCCCAGGCCCTGCCCACCGCCACTGTTGCTGTCTCCCTCAAGGCCCAGAAGCTTGGCGACACCACCGCCGGGCACTCAGGCCTGCTCCCCCTAGAGCCCCAGAGGCAGGGGGAGTCCACTCTGGCTCTCCCCAGTTGGCAGCCTGGCCTCCCCAGCCTCCATGTCCCCTTCGGAAGTCCAGGCCCACTGTGGGTCCAGTGAGGCCGGGAATGGGGACCAACATGAGATCTAGTGGCCCAGTTCAGCGGAGGGAAGGCAGGGACACCCAGGAGGGCCCCCTGGAGGAAGCCCCTTTCTCCCAAAGCGGGCCAGCGTTGATTTATTATGGTCAAGAATGTGGGCCAGTGACCCTGGGAGAGGCTGCTGGGACGATTGTCGCCTGGGGTCCGGGTCATCCGGGTCCCCGGGCACCACCCGGCTGCCCTCGTGACCCTGCCGGGGGCCGGTCCCTTTCCTGGGGCTGAGTCCTGCTCTTGCCCTGCTGGGTCACCTCCTGTCCCTGTCCTGTGACAACCTCTGTTCCTCAGCCCCAGCTGCGGGGGGCTGGGGGTCCCCACAGCCTCATCCTGATGGTGGTGCCGCCTTGCTGCCCTCGTGTGCAGCAGCTCGGGAAGCAGGGCCTCGGCGGGCAGCGGGTTCCAGGAAGGGCTGGCACGGCCGCCCGGCTGTGGGATTCTGGGCACAGAAGCTTCAGCCGCAGGGCCGGTGCCAGGCGCCTCTGGAGCTGGGATTGGCTGGTGCCCCCTGCTGCCCTCTGCAGGCAGGTCTGGGGAGCATCAGTGGGGGGGGGGACGCTGCCCACCACCCCCACCCCAGGGCTCCCCAGAACTTCCCCCCTGAGTGAACCCAGGTAGACTGGGGACTCTCGGGAACAGCAGATTGACCTATGAGTGACCAGGCTCCGGCCCCACGTTCACACCTAGTATGTTCTGGGGTCACTGTTGGGTGACGTCACATGCTGCACGGCCAGACCCTACGGTGCTGGGTCCAGAGGGACGCACCAGAAAGGGGCCGTGCAAGCTGTCCCCCCACCCTGGACACTCACCCCCTGCAGTGACCCCACAACCCTCTGACCTCATTTTGTTTTGTTTTGTTTTTGTGGGGGGGGGGGCCGTGAGGGTCATACCCGGCGGTGCTCAGGCCTGACTCCTGCCTCAGCACTCAGGGATCACTCCTGGTGGTGCTCCCGGGACCATCTGAGGTGCCGGGGATTGAACCCAGGTCGGCTGTGTGCCAGGCTAGCACCTTCCCACTGTAGGTCAGACTCCATGGAGTCAGGACGGTGGCCCCTGCACCTCTGAGTCTCCATGGTGCAAGAGGAAGGCAGCCCAGCGGCTTGTGGTGGGCCCTGAGACCTCTGCCGCCCCATCTGCCGCTGTCCTGTCTCCTCGGGCCCCCTGCATGCCAAGGATTTCTTCTGGAAGGTTTGGTTTCTCCCTCATGCTCAACACTGACCGTCCTCAGGGTCTCGACTTCCACCACCAGCAGAGCCCCGGGCTGGGAGGTCCCTTTGACCAGGCAATCAAACCCTGGTACCCTGGGCACTTCCAGAAGTGATCCCAGAAAAGTAATCCCTGAGCACTGCTGGGAATGGCCCAAAACCCAACTCCGAAACCAAAACAATGAATATAATATTTTGTAATTTAAACTTAAGAGATACCAAATACGTTCATTTTGGGGATATAGTACAGAGTAATAGTACAGCAGAGACGACGTTTGCCTTGCACGCAGCCAACCTGGGTTCGATCCCCAGCGTCCCAGAGGGTCCCCTGAGCACCACCAGGAGTAAACCCTGAGCACCGGAGCCAGAGCATTAGCACAGTGGGTGGGGCGTTTGCCTTGCACGCGGTCGACCCGGGTTCGATCTCCGGCATCCCATGTGGTTCGCTGAGCACTACCAGGAGTAATTCCCAAGTGCAAAGCCAGGAATAACCCCTGAGCATTGCTGGGTGTGACCCAAAAAGGAAAAACAAAAACCCTGAGCACCACTGGGTGTGCCCCCAAAAAAGTTCCGTTGGGTTGTGTGGAGAGCCAAGTATGTTCCTTTCAACATGCAATGCTAGGTACCAGAGAGAGTATAAGAGGCAGGGTGCTTGCCTGGGTGTAATCCCCAGCACCCCAGACACTGCCAGGAGTAAGTTCTGAGCACAGTTGAATGTGGCACCTCCCCCCCCAAAAAAAAATTAATACTATTTTTTGCTTTTTTGTTTGAGGGTCACACCTGGCAGTGCTCAGGGGTTACTCCTGGCTCTGCACTCAGGAATTACTTGTGGTGGTGATTGAGGACCATATGGGAGGCTGGGGGTCGAATCTGGGTCAGCTGCATGCAAGTCCAGCGTCCTCCCTGCTGTACCATAGCTCCAGCCCCAAACACATCATTCTCTACATCATTCTCTGCATTCCTCTCCTCCTCCTCCTCAGCCTGGAAAACAGCCTTGTTTTTAGTGCAGGGCTACAACCAGGGCCACAAGCGTGAGAAGCCTCAGCTTGTCCATCTTCCGGGGCCCATCCACAAGGCAGCTCAATTTGGTTTGTTAGTTGGTTCCTTTTTTTTTTTGTTTTTCTTTTTAGCTTTTTGGGTCACACCCAGCAATGCACAGGGGTTAGTCCTGGTGGTGCTCAGGGGACCATATGGGATGCTGGGAATCGAACCCGGATCGGCCGCGTGCAAGGCAAACGCCCTACCCGCTGTGCTATCGCTCCAGCCCCATGCTCCAACCCTTTTTTTTAAAGACACAAACCCTCTTTGCTAACAAACTAGTCTACAGGGACCAGTGGGATTGTCCAATGGTTAGCGCCCATGCTCTGCATGTGGGAAGCGCGGGTTCAACACCCAGTGTCACCTGGTTTCCTGAGCACGGAGCCAGAAGAAGCCACTGAGCACACTTAGGCGTGACCCCACCTTCCTGTCCCCAATCAGATAAACCTCGATTGTAAGCCAGACACAGCCTGGGGGGGTGGGGGGGGCAGCAGGTCGGGGACCTGGCGCTGAGCCCTCAAATCCTGTCACAGTTGGTCCCACAAGTGCTCATTCTCTGCTCCCAACTCCCAGGGAATGTTCTAGCAACAGCCGTTGCTCATGCTTGATGAAGCTGTGCTTGACCTCTTCCGCCTGCCAGTCTGATAGAGGAGGCCTGGAGCGTCCTGGGGGAGCCCAGCGCCTGCCATGCAGACAGACCCTCCCACACAGGGGGGGTTGCCATGTGCCCCCCACTTCGGTCTCTGCTTCCTAGGTGCTGCTCCAACCTGGGGCCCCCCAGCAACCCGCAGGGCCAGCAGGCTTGATTCTCCAGTGCGCGCCCCAACAGTTCGGAACCACTCCTGGAGGAGGAAAGGACAGGAAAGAGCGTCTCGAGCAAACTCCCCCAGGAATGAGGGAAACAAGGTCGAAGGGAAGACTACGGCCCGGGGGTGCTTCCTGGGTGTGTCTCGGCCCAGCACTCAGTTGAGCAGCTGTAGAGTGACGGGCACAGACAGCTCCCCCTGCCCAGCCTCAGTGTTCACATCTGTAAGAGGGGCTAGAAGGGAGCTGGAACGATAGCACAGGTAGGGCGTTTGCCTTGCAGGTGGCCGACCCGGGTTCAATTCCCAGCATCCCATATAGTCCCCTGAGCACCACCAGGAGTCACCCCTGAGTGCAGAGCCAGGAGTAAGTCCGGAGCATCACTGGGTGTGACCCAAAAAGAAAAAAAAAGGGAGGCTAGAAGGGCCTGTGGGGTGCAGAGATCAGGGGTCCCCGTGCCCAAGGCAGGACTAAAACAGGTGTTTCCCTCTGTGGAGTTTCCGGGGCCCCGGAGAAGACATGCCACAGGCCCCTGCCTTAGCCCCAAGTCCCTGCACCCGAGTGTCCTTGTCAGCTGGCCCCTATGCCTGGCCCAGGACCGCCCAGGGTGTGGCCCTGGCTGGGCTGTTCAATCCTGTCTGCTTTGCCCCTTTAACCCAGCGTGTGTGAGGGCAGGAGTGGGCCCTTGTGTGCCTCAGTGTCCCCCAGAGCCCTTGGCACGCGAACATCCGCTGAGTGAATGGAGACCTGATCCCAGGGACACGACCTCGGCCCCCAACTCTCCCCTCCACCCCCCCCGCCCCCCGCCCCGCCATCCTCTCGGCCATTCTCGTCCTCACACCCCCAGGATGTGTGCTTGGCTCTGTCTGTCTGTCTGAGCCGTTGCCCGTCTGGTCGGCTGCCCAGTACCCCCCACCCACCCACCCCTAAACCCTGTTTGCTGGCGGTCATGGGCTCTCTGCATCTCCTGTCTCTGCGTCTCTGCTTCCTTGCGTCCCTGCACTCCGTCTCTGGGCTACCCGGAGTCCTGGTGTCTCGCTGGTCCTGTTCCCTGCCTGCTTCTCCCCTCTGGAACCTTCCAGGAACAGAGCAAAGCGTGTAACTGAGCCGGGCCACCGCCATGACTGCCGCTGAGCCGTGAGTCACGGCTGGATCAATTTGGAATGACTGTCTGGTAATAATTGGGCCTTAATAGTTTCTGGGAGGCAGAGTGGGGCTTGGCAGGAGGAGACGGCACTGCCCGGGACGTGGTGGGTGAGGTCGCCTGGGACCCCCAGCCCCCAGCACCCCTGCCCCAGACTCTGGCAAGGACTCCTGGCCTAGGGCGGAGTGAGGTGGGGTTGCAGGGGGGAGCCACAGTGACCGAGTGGGAGAGAGGCAGGCGCCCGGCCGCCTCCCAGGGGTGTCCCTGCCGCCCCGCCGGGCCCCACTCCTGCTCATAATTGATGCTTACGATCAGAATTATCAACAATAATGATAACGTGATTATAATTGCCCAGACGCCTGGTTCACTTGCGGTGCTTGTTGGCAAACTCTGAGATGGAGAGCAGTGCGGTCACTGCCTCCCGAGCTGGAGGCGCGGCGGGCAGGGCGGGGACGGGGGTGTCCCTCCCAGCTTCCAGAACAAGCCAAAGAACCACTGTGGGGCCCAGACCCTCCAGCTGTGGTCGGGGGCCCCGCCTTAAATCAGTCCGTCTGGGGCTCAAACAGAAACCCGCAGGACGAGGGGCAGTCTCGAACCCTGCCAGCAGGGGTCACTCCTGCACTGCACCCAGGAGAACTGAGACTCCGGGGGCTGTTAGCTGGGGCCAGGGAGGGTCAACGGTTCTTGGGGAGCAGCGACGGTCCAGACACCCACAGGCCCCTATTTCAGGAGAAGGGAGGTTGGAGGTCCAGAAAGGACCGAGGGTGCCCTCGAGTGGGTTCGCTGGGTGTGGAGGGGCTCCTTGCTCTCCTCCCCTGGGGGCTGAAGGGCTGTGGCCAGGCAGGCCCCCAGGGGCAGCAGCTAGACCCTGAGGGGCATCGGCTTCCAGGACCCAAGGGGCTCATCCTGGGGGGTGGGGGCAAGGCTCGAATGGTGGACATGGGGACGGCAGAAAGTGCGGCCAGGACCCTCACTGCCCCACGAGCTGCACTGGTTACGGCACCCCCAGCTCACCTGCAGAAAGAAAGAAGAACCTTCCAGGGCAGAGCTGTTGAGAAAGGGTGATGGAAGAGCCAGGGCAACGGAGCAACGAAGCTTTGTATGCGGCCAACCAGGGCTCGATCTCCAGCATCCGATACCGTTTCCAGCACCACCAGGAGTGATTCCTGGGTGCAGAGCCGGGAGTGACCCCTGAGCATTGCTGAGTGTGACTCAGAAATAGAGAGGAAGGAAGGAAGGGAGGGAGGGAGAAAGGAGGGAGGGAGGGAGGGAGGAAGGGAGGGGGGCGGGGAGGAAGGAACAGGTGCACAGGCCTCTCTATCCCCTCTGGGGGCTGCACTGCCTGCACCTGAGTCCCAACCAGGTACCCACCGGCCTCCCGCTGGCCCCACACCCGTTGCCCCACCCAGAGGCACGTGTTTGTCACTTCCGGTCTCTGGAACTGGGCCCTGAGCAGCTTCCCTGGGGCTTCTGTGCCTGGAAAAATACCCAAAGGAGCGCGTGAGAGATGGGACCTAGGCAGGCCGCTTGCCGTCATGAGCAGACTCTGGTTCCATTCCTGGGGACGCGTAGGTCCCCCTTCCCCACTGCCACCGAGTCCAGCCAGGTGTGACCCTTGAGCACAGAACTCCAAGGATCCTGGAGAGACGCCCCTGGGCATCCTCCAAGCTCCCAACAACTTTCTTTTTACATTTTTTTTTCTTTTAGGATCACGTCTCGCAACGCTCAGGGGTTATATGTGATTCTGCACTCCAGAGGCAGTGCTCGGGGAACCATGTGGGATGCCGGGGATCGAACCTGGGTTGGCCGTGCGCAAAGCAAATATACCCACCCTCCTCCCTGCTCAGTACTATCACTCAAAGTCCTTTCCTTCCAATTTTTTTGGTTTTTTTATGCTTTTTGGGTCACACCTGGCAATGCTCAGGAGTTACTCCTAGCTCATGCACTCAGGAATTACTCCTGGCGGTGCTTGGGGGACCATATGGGACCAGCTGGGAATCGAACCCGGGTCAGCCATGTGCAAGGCAAACACCCTACCCGCTGTGCTATCGCTCCAGCCCCCCTTCCAACTTTCTGACCACGATTTCAGCCACTTCCTCAGACCACCTCCTCCAGGAAGGAGGCCCTGATTGCAGGCCAGTTGGCTACCTGTCTGAGTCCCAGCTGACCCCCCCTCCCCATGCCTGTGCACCAAGTGGTTTGAAAACAGCTGGATACAGATGAGAGAAAACCACACCAAAAAAGGCTCCTTGAGCCGGGAACAGGCAGAGCCGTGCCATCATATTTGTCCAAGATGAAAATACGGGTCATTGTTCAAGAGGCAGGAAAAATGGGGGCAGGCATCCAAAGGTTCCGTTTCCTCTAATAAAGAAAGCAGCCCAGGAGTGACTCTCAGACTCCACGCCACTGATGTACCAAGAGCAGCACATGTTTGATTGTGTTTAACAATCATGTTAGTGGGGCTGGAGCGATAGCACAGCGGGAAGGGCGTTTGCCTTACACGCGGCTGACCCAGGTTCGATTCCCAGCATCCCATATGGTCACCCGAGCACCGCCAGGAGTAATTCCTGAGTGCGTGAGCCAGGAGTAACCCCTGAGCATCGCTGGGTGTGACCCCCCCCAAAAAAAATCATGCTAGTCATCTCTTCTACAGGGCTTAATGGCTCCAGGATGAAATACAACAATCTTCACACACTTTCCCCCAAGGAAACTTTACTGGACCATTTTTAGCAGATTATTCATAAAAGCAATACAAAATGAATTGTTCCGGTTCGGCTTTGGGAGGCACAGTTTGGGATTTGGGGTGGAAACATTCAAACTATGGTGGTGTGAAGGTGCGATTGGCGGTGGGATTGGTGTTTGAATATTAAATGTCATGAATTATTGTGAACTTTATAAAAATTAAACTAAATTTAAAAAAAACCATGGTCGGATCAATAAGACAGCGGGGCGGGCACTTGCCTCACATGTAGGCAACTGACAGGGCTTTTTGTTTGTTTGTTTGTTTTGGCTTTTTTTTTTCACATGTAGGCAACTGACAGGGCTTTTTGTTTGTTTTGTTCCTTTGTTTGTTTGTTCTAGAGTTGCACAGGGGTTACTCTTGGCTCTGCACTTAGGAGTTACTCCTGGCGATACTCAGGGGACCATATGGGTTGCTGGGGATCGAACCCGGGTCGGTTGCATATAAGGCAAATGCCTGTGCTATTGCTCCAGCGCCCTGACAGAGTTCTTTTGTTTGTTTGTTTGTTTGTTTTTTGCTTTTTGGGGTCACACCCAAAGGTACACAGGGGTCACTGCTGACTTTGCACTCAATCCTGGCCGTGTTCAGGGATTGAGCCTGGCCTGGTCCCAGCCCCAGGCCTGCCAGGTTTGACCCTGGAATCCCATATGGTTCGCCAACTCTGGGGTGACCCCTGAGTGCAGACCAGAGGTAAGCCCAGAGGTCACAGCTGGATGTGGCCCCCAAAACAAAACAAAATAATCTGCAGCTAAAAATATAATAATAACCTGCGACTAATTGCCCTCTCATGCTCGCTCTGGCTTGGGGTCAGTCAGCACGGACCTTGGTGGGGGCTCAGCCAATCTGCCCTGTCCACTGTCCCCGTGGGTCCTGTTTCACCCCAGAGCGTCACCCAAACAGCCCGACTGTCCGGTTTGGTTTGGGGCCACACCTGGCAATGCTCAGGGCAACCCTGGTCAGGGATTGTCTACGGCAGCACTCAGGGGTCCATGTGTTGCTGCGGATAGAACCTCCTCTGTGACGCTGTGCCAGCACCTGGCCCTCCTCACGGCCACCCCTGCGGTCTCAGGGCTGATGGATTGGGCTGATGGCACAGCCACAGGCCAGGCGAGCGCCTGACCCCTGCTGTCTCTCCATCCCCACCCCCTAACTGTCAGGTTTTTATTTCCTTTTTGGGTCACACCCAGCGATGCACAGGAGTTACTTCTGGTTCACGCTCTCAGGAATTACCCCCTGGCAGTGCTCAGGGGACCATATAGGATGCTGGGAATCGAACCCTGGTTGGCCGCGTGCAAGGCAAATGCCCTCCCCGCTGTGCTATTGCTCCAGCCCTCGGAGCAATAGGACCGGAGCAATAGCGGGGAGGGCTCTGACCTTGCACACACCAACCCGGGTTCGATCCCCAGCATCCCATAGGGTTCTCCGAGCCCCGCCAGGAGTGATACCTAAGTGCAGAGCCAGGAGTCAGCCCTGAGCACCACCGGGTGTGACTCAGAAACAAACAAATGAGAGAACAGGGTCCCTGTGTGTCCTGCTGAGGGGCCACCACTCGCCCACTTGCGTCCACTCCGGGGGTCTCCTCAGGGCTGGTTCTCCCTAGCGGTCAGAGGGGGCCTGCTGGAAGGGAGTCAGGAGTCCTGTGAAAAGCGTCGTCCAGCCTGGCGGGCTGGCCCAGGCCCCAGGCTGTGGCTTCAGGAGCCCATTTACAGCCCCAGCCAGAAACCTTGTCCCCGGCCACGTGGGTGGTGCAGCCTTTCACCCCTCGAGTCTGCCCCCTGGTAAGGGCAGCGCCGGGCAGAGGCCAGCCAGGAGCGGGTCCTCCTCTTGCCTCTTCCTGTCCTCCTCAGAGGCTTTCTGGGGGACTCCTGGCATTTCTGATTGCCTGGATTCCACTGTCCGGCCGGGCTGGGGGTGTCCGCCCAAGGTGATGTGTCACCAACGCAGCTGCTGGCACTGCGGCTTATTCAGGCCAATTCTATTTTCACCCTCAGGACCGGTCGGGCTGCAGCCCCCTTCCGGGAGCACGGGAAGAAGGTCCAGGGCCAGGGGTGTGCGGAGAATGGGGTGCAGCAGATGGAGAGAGGCAGACAGGGAAGGTGGTCTAGGTTTTTGCTTTTGTTTTGGGGTCACACCCGGCGGTGCTCAGGGCTGACTCGTAGCTCTGTGCTCAGGGCTGACTCCTGGCAGGCTCAGGGACCATGTGGGATGCTGGGGACCAAAGCCGGGGAGGCCGATTGCAAAGCCAGAGTCCTCCCCACTGTGCTGTGGCTCTGGCCTCAGGAAAAGGCAGTTCGGACCCCGGTCCCTGGACACCTACCCTCCCCTTCCCTCCTTTCCCCAAGTTCATGCCCCACCTCGTGAGGCAGGGACGCTGCTGGCCTTGAACTAGTGGACCTGGGGGGACTCTTGTGTGAATGTTTGTTTGGGGCCACTCCTGGCAGTGCTCTGGGGATGCTCCCAGTTCAGGTTTGAGGGTTGTTCGGGTCGGAACAATAGCACAGCAGGGAGGGTGTTGGCTTTGTACACAGCCAACCTGACTGGATCCCCGGCAGCCCACAGGGTCCCTGAGCACTGCTAGGAGTCATCCCTGAGCACAGAGCCAGGAGTCAGCTCTGAGCACTGCCGGATGTGACCCCCAAAAGAAACAGATCTTGGGGGGTTGCTTCCAGCAGGACTCAGGAGACCGTGGGGTGCTGGGGACAAACCCAGGTCTGGAACTGGAGAGACAGTGCAGTGGTTAGGGCGTTTGCCTTGGATGTGCCTGACCTGGGCTCAGTCCCCAATGTTGGGTTTCCCAGCACCACCAGGAATGATCCCTGAGCACAAAGCCAGGAGTCAGCCCTGAGCACTCCTAAGGAAGGCCCCCAAACCAGATGAACCAGCCTGGGCCTGCAGCACCTGCCCTCGGCCGCTCAGCCAGCCCTCTGGCCTGCAAGGCGAGTGGGCTTGTGGCCCGTGACCAGGACACTCTCCTGCCTCTGTTTCCCCGCCTGCCCCAGGATGAGCATTTTCCATGCATCTGCCATCCCCTGCCGGGCCTGGGAGCCGGTACAAAGGGCTTCGCATGTGCTTCGCGTGTGGGAGGTCTGGGCTTGACCCACGGCATCCCACGTTCCAGGGCACGGAGCCGAGTGATTCCTGAGCACCAGCGAATGTGGTCCCTAAACCAGAAGAAGAAGAAATAAGCCTGACTGGGGGCAGCAGAGGGCACTGGGGGCCAAGGGAGGTAGTGGAGGGGGGGTGCTGGTCTTGTTTCCACTGTGACTCTATTCTGTCGTCAGTGTGGCAGCCCTGAGCAGTGCCCGCTCCCCGCCTAGGGGGTTGCTGTATCGTCAAGCTGCTCCCTGAGCTCCCCCAACCCCTGCCCCGTTGGCTGCGAGTCTGGCCAGGAGTGACCCTCAGCCCTGACACACTCAGCCCCCTCCCCTCCCCCCAAAAAAAGAATCCTGACCTGTGTCCTGGTGCGGCCTCTGGCCTGCTGTGTGACCCTGCCTGGTTACAAGCCCTCTCTGTGCCCAAGCTGCAGTGTGGGGAAAAGATAGGCGTCACCTCAGGAGGCGGAATCTGGGACAGGGAGCTTCGTGGCGAGGAAAACGGCGGCTGTGGGGTCACGGCCAAGTCTTGTGGCTGATCTCCCCAGAGGACCGTGCACCCCCTTTGCCCCCCCCCCCCAACACACATACTCACTGGCCTCTAACTGCATCCAGGGGAAGCCGCCGCCTGGCGTCCTTGGCAGGTCCCAGGGAAAAAACCGGTCTGGACACAACTCACTTTTACTTTTTGGCTTTTTGGGTCACACCCGGTGATGCTCAAGGGTTACTCCTGGCTCTGCGCTCAGGAATCAATCGTAGTGATGCTCAGGGGACCCTATGGGATGCCGAGGATCGAACCCGGGCTGGCCACGTGCCAGGCAAATGCCGTCCCTTCCGTCCTGTCTCTCCGGCCCCTCTCAGTGACGGGCCCCCTCACTGGCTACCAGGACCCGGGGGGCTGGTGCTGCTGGGACTGGGGCTTCGGGCCTCCTGCATGCCTGACCTGGCTCCCCAGAAAGTGGCTTGGAACCTTCCCTGCAGCAGAGAATGGCTCCCCCGGCCCCCCTGCGGCACCCCACTCTCGGGCGCCTCCCACATCCCTCTAGGGGCTCGAGGTCTGCTACTGCCTCGGGGACCCTACACACGGGACCCTCGCCCTTAGTGCTCCCCGAGCACTGCTAGGAGTGACCCCTGGGCATCACCGGGTGGGACCCAAATAAATAACTAATAAATAAACAAACACTGCTGGGAGGGCGAGGGGAAGCCCAGCCCCCTCAGTGTGGCCCACACCAGCCCCGGAGCAAACAGCCCCTCAGTTGACAAATAAAAGCCCAAGTCAGCCGAGCCAGGACCCCGGCTCCGGTCTGTTCAGAGCCTCCCGGTGCGCCTGCTCGGGTGCACCCACAACCCCAGCAGACCAAGCCACCCTCTCAGCACTGGCCATCATCCTCTCCTCGTTGATTTGTAGGAATGTTTTAGCATGGACGTCACTTGGTTTCTTTATTTTATCCTTCCCCTTGTCTTTGTTGGTGTAATTACTGGGACTGTGCACACGCACACACACACACACACACACAAAGTCATACGTTCACACACATGCTCACACACACATTCACACACACTCACACACTCACACACATACATATTCACACACACATGCATACAAATGCTCACAGCTCACACACGCTCACACACACGTACACACGTGCTCACGCACACGTTCACACACACGCTCACACACATACACATTCACATTCACACACACATACACACACATGCTCACACATGCTCATACACGTTCACATTCTCATACATGTACACACACATGCTCACACACAGTCACATGCACTCACACATAGTCACACACACGTGCACACAGTCACATACCACATACATACACACGCACACACACATGCATTCACACACTCACACAAACACACACACTCACACATAACTCAGCAGGGGCACCAGAGACCCAATATTTAATGGTCCCAGTGCTCAGGGGCCCTTATGGGATGCTGGGGATCGAACCCAGGTCAGCTACATGCATAGCAAACGCCCTCCCTGCTGGACTATCGCTCCGGCCCAGGAATTCTTCATCTGTGGTGGATCCCACCCATGGTCAACTATAGGCACAGCAAGTCTTTCTTCTGAGACTTAGCTCTCATTTTGTTCTCAGTAAGCTGCCGAGAGTATCTCGCCTGCACGGCAAAGCCTGGCAAGCTCCCCGTGACATATCCGATATGCCAAACACAGTAACAATAAGTCTCACAATGGAGACGTGACTGGGCCCGCTCGAGCAAATCGATGAACAACGGGGGACAGTGCTACTTATTTTTTAAACACTCAAGCACTACGTTTATTATAAGCTTAAAAATCTTGATTGAGTTACATTTGCCGCTATTTTCTCTAGCACTGGTGTTCATGCATATTATTACACTTAAGTTGTCTTTGGTCCTGCTGGTGGCCTCCAGTTTAACCACTTCACCCCTTTTCTGTTTTTTTTTTCTTTTTGGGTCACACCTGGCGATACTTACTCCTGGCTCTGCACTCAGGAATCACTCCTGGCAGTGCTTGGGGGACCATATGGGACGCCGGGGATCGAACCCAGGTCAACCGTGTGCAAGGCCAATGATCTCCTGGCTATCCCATTGTTCCAACCCTACACCCACAGTCCTGACATCACCATGACTCAGATATTACAGTCTTAAAGGCCTGGGCGATGTTTGCTTGTTTTCTGCCTCCCTGGGGGGTGATTCTCCCGCACCCTGGTTCCAGCTGTACTGGGAAGGGCTGGGACAGCCTCGACCAAGCCTCGTGTCTGAGGCTCCAGCCAGACACGAACCCCCGGCCTACATTTTCTCTGGAATATTTTGCAACTTTCCTTTCTCACACAAAGTCCTTTGGCTCATCTGGAATTGGGTTTGGTTAATGTGGGAGGTGGGAATCTAATTTTATTCTTTTCCCATATGGACAGCTAATTGTCCTAGCTTTGTTTATCAGAGTCCCAAACAAAACAGAAGGTATTTTGGAACACGTTTAGCAAAAGTTGCCAAAGACCTTCAAGATCTTCGAAGTCGTAAAGTAACTTGGGGATGACATCTTAGTTGTATTTTTATTTATTTTGGGGGCTTGGGGGTCACACCCAGTGGTGCTCAGGGCTACTCTTGGGTCTGCTCTCAGGAATCACTCCTGGAAAGATTAGGGGAACCTATGGGATGCCGGGAATTGACCAGGGTCGGCTGTGTGTAAGGCAAACGCCCTCCCCACTGTGCTATCGTTCCAGTTCAGAATCATATATCTTAAAGATGTTTGGAGGGGGGCTGGAGCAATAGTACAGCAGGGAGGGTGTTTGCCTTGCACGCAGCTGACCTGGGTTCGGTCCCCAGCATCCCATATGGTCCCCCGAGCACCGTCAGGAGTAATTCCTGAGTACATAGCACTGTAGCACTGTCCTCCCATTGTTCATTGATTTGCTCGAGCGGGCCCAGTAACGTCTCCATTTTGAGACTTGTTGTTACTATGTTTGGCATATCGAATACATCATGGGGAGCTTGCCAGGCTTTGCCGTGAGGGCGAGATACTCTCGGTAGCTTGCCAGGCTCTCCAAGAGGAGCAGAGGAATCGAACCTGGCTCTGCCGGGCTGGCTGCGCGCAAGGCAAACACCCTACCCATTGTACTATCACATGTAATAGTAACCTGTTAATTAGTTTTCAATAGTTATTGCCTATTTCCCCTGTTTAAATCTTGAGTTCATTTGCAGCTGCCGTGCAACTGAGCCTCCTTTCTAGATGACATGTCTATTGGTTGCTGTTTCCTCTCAAGAATGGACATGCTTGTCACTTAAACCAAAATATCTTCTTTGTGCAAACTTTCTTCCTTCTTTCCATTGTTCAGCTTTCATCCCTCAACACAATTCCTCTGCTTTATTGTGTTTAGCTCAGGCTTCTCCCCTCTTGGTGTCTCCTAGTTGATGACAGAGTCTTCACCCAAAAGTGCCTCTCTTTCACCTTTGACATTCTTGATATGTCTCTCCTTGGAATCTTGTACTTTTTTTCCATTAGGAAACTACCTCCTCTTTATCAATTATTGACCCCCAAGTGTTCATTCCCAGATTATCTTTCATATCTCCTCTTTCTTTGTAAGTGCACATATTCACTATCCTGGCTTTTGGTACCCCACATTCTAGCATTCTAACAATCTTACTCACTTGCATGGATGGCTTGTAGCCAAGTCCTTATCTCGGTTACACCTCAGGTTGGAACCTTGGATATTCTGGAAAACTCATCTTGTATTGAATATTTTGTGAGGGACAGGCTGAGGGCCATTCCTGGTAATACTCAGTCAGCCAAGTCAGACAGTTAAATTCTAGGATTCAGGTCCAGAAGACCTGGAGTCACCAGGGATTTCCAGAAGTGCTCAGGGACCTGCAGGACTACTCCCTCGTAATAAGTTGTCTGCTAGGTAGAAAGCATTTGATGCCAGGGATCATACTTGGGGCCTTGCAGGGCAGGTGCTTGAGCCCTTTGAACCAACTCCCCAGCCCCTGGATAGCTTATCTTGATGAAATTCTCATTAAACAGCACCTCAAGTGCAACATCTTATCTACTAATGCTGTCTTCCTTTCTAAGAGCGCTATTTTTCCAATTATTGTCTGTCCTATATATTTGTTCACCCACACACGTGGGTTTATACTTGAGTCTTCCTTGTCTCTTTTTTGGTAACAAAACTCACACATAACTTCTAAATACTTTTATTATGAGGCTCCTCTCTGCAGTTTTTTTCTGAACTAATTAGCAGTATGAATTATTATTTCTTCCCTAGACTATATATTAGCCTTTCCATCTATCCTACAAACACAGTTTCTCTATGATACTTCCACCATCAGTTCACATCCACTGATATGGCCCCTTGTGTCCCCCGCAGTAAGTCACTGGCTGGCATTTGCA
>JAOXYA010489756.1:0-15466 GCA_028565675.1 Sorex palustris | reverse complement strand
ACAATGGAGACATTACTGGTGCCCCCTCGAGCAAATCGATGAACAATGGGAGGACAGTGCTACAGGACCGATACACAGAAGGTTAATCCTTCTGTGTTTATATTTTATTAACCGAGATTGACTGCCTTCTCTGCAGCATCCCAGTCAATCTGGTGTGCTACTCCTGGTTTATCTCTGTTGAGGAGTTTGAGATGTCACATGGTCATTAATGTGGTGGCACACTCCAGGAAGTCCAAAATATTAAATGGGATGATACAGTTATAGCTAAATTTTTAAGTGGGTGGCGGCTTTGGGGCATGTTTGTGACTGCTGGGACTTCTAGAAGTACAATGAAGTGGGGGGTGGTAGCCCATTCCTGACTCCACAAAAGCCTGGAGATTTCCGTCACAAAACCCACATATCTGAGTTTTTCCGTCAGATTAATTTCTGGATGAGGCTCATTCAGAGCCGTGGAGTTTCCCGGGAGCATGGCAGCAATTGTGGACTGTGGAGATGTTTTGGCTTCCAGGACTCTGTTTGGGTGGGCGCTGGGCTCATCCGCCCCACTCCAGGGTGCCCTGGGCTACACATGACTGATTTTAGTGTAAACTTGCTCTCTGTTCTCTGACATGGCTAAACCATTTGGAATGAAATGTCAGGAAGGGGAATCCTAGCACTTGTTGAGTCCTGCGGTGTATCTGAAACTTATGCAAGTACTTAATCTCGAGAAATTCCTCTTATGACAGTTGATATTTTTATTATCTAAATTTGCTCACGATCACCGTCATCCTGTTGTTTGTCGATTGCCTCGAGCAGGCACCAGTAACGTCCCCTTCATCCTAGCCCTGAGATTCTAAAAAGTGCCATACTCAAGGCTCTTTCAGGGTTAGGAGAATGAGACCCATCACTGTTACTGGTATTTGGCATATTGGGTAGTTTGCCAGACTCTGCCGTGTGGGCAGGTTACATTTGGTAGCCTGCAAGGTTGTCCAAAGTAAGAATGAGATAATAAGATGTCGCTTCTGGGAGCTGGGTTTTATAGTCTCTGGGTCTTGGTCGTTGATGGGATTACACGGCGCCAGGGGGCTAGTTGGTGGGTGTGACCCTTGCCTACTGGAAGGGAGGATCTTGGTGGAGGATGCTCAGCCCCGATCCGAGCAGGCTTGGAGATCTCAGCCCCGGGACCTGCATGCCTTTGTTCCTCTGTCGGTACCATCATGCTTGTGGACAGTGGTCTCAGCATGGTTGTGACTGGTTCCGGAGGTCTTCGGCTGCCCCCATGCCCGGCTGTCCTCTCCAGGGCCCCTTGGAGGGGGGCGGGTTGAGTTTCCCTCCCCGCCTCGAGCAGAGCCCCGACAGCCAAAATTTGCTAAGAAATACCTTGAAATTCAGTGAATGTCAGAGTAAGTGGAAGCTCTGCATCTCCCATGATCTATTCTGTCTGCACAGGAAACAGTACTAGATATGCTTTGATGTATTGTCTTTTTAAAAAGGTAAAACATAAACACAAAACAATGAAAGAGATGAGGGAGGAGGGGAAGGTGGCAGTGGTGGTGGGGGGGAAAGAGAAATAGAGATTGCTGTATATCTAGCTACTTATTGATTGGCTTTGTTCACACCATAACTTTAGGTAAGGGAGCAGACAGTACCATAATCCTCAGCTTTAGAAAGAAGCACAATGAACTAGAAGAGATGGTCCCTTCATACTCATTGAACTCTGCAGCTGTACTATGTTTTAAGGACAGTGGCTGAAATAATATGTTAAGTCTTGACTTGTGACTTGGAGAAAAATAACCCTCAGTACATTGATAGATAACTTCTTTCTATTTTTTTGTTTTTTGTTTTTTGCTTTTTCGGGTCACACCCGGCAATGCACAGGGGTTACTCCTGGCTCTGCACTCAGGAGTTACCCCTGGCGGTGCTCAGGGGACCCTATGGGATGCTGGGAATCGAATCCGGGTTGGCCGTGTGCAAGGCAAACGCCCTCCCCGCTGTGCTGTCGCTCCAGTCCCCCAGTTTCTTTCTGTCCTTAATGCAAATTAGAATACCTTGATAAGCTTTTCGTGATGAGAAGACCGGGTTTCTTTTACATTTACATTCAAGCAACATTTATTGGATACTTGGGAGTCTTTCACATAATTTATCAGATTAAAGGACAGATCAAACACTAGACACCTGAGCAGTGTAGTTCAGCTTGTTTCAGCACTCAGTGTGTTGTGAGTGATGGGCAAAATGCAGACTTTGAGGTCACCTGGGTGCTCAGACTCATCTGATTATTAGTTTTGTGATTTTGGTAGCAGCCTGCCCTGATAATTTTCCTTTTCCTCAAATAGGGATCGTAGTAGAATTTGTGTGGAGAACTCATATAATAATACTGTGTGCTCCTTATTAGCCCAATATCTAGTGTGTAATAGATAATCAATAAAAATACTTCCTAGTTTTTTTAGTGTGAGATAATGAGTGTTAATTACAGTATATGGCAGGTATGAAATATGATATCCGCCTAGGGAAGCAGCTTAGGGAAATTGAGATTTGAGTTCAACACAGAGATGGTAGGGTTTAGATGCAGAATTGGGACCATTTCAAGAGCACTTTATGATCTAGAAGTATTTATAGAAAGGTTGTTGATACTCTGATGGAAGAACTTTATAAACGTATGATTTGACTCAAGACTCAGATTCATTACTCAAAGGAGTGAGCCTTGCATAGGACCTTTGTAAAAGCTGAAGGCGTGGTATTAAGTCTCCCTGGACGTATTAGTGCTTAATGCTGAGAAGTTATAAACCAGTTTCACTGCTATCTGGTGATCTTAATACAAGGAGAAATCAAAAATCTAAATGAATATTTGCTTGTTACACATGCTTTCCTTTCCTTTGGTATGACAGATTTTCAAAGAAAGTTGGTGGTGAGTCATAAGCTAAGAACAGTTTAGAGTTTATTTTCTTTTGAGTGCCACCATATTAATTTCAGTTATTTCAAAGACATCTTGTGTGCTTTGGGGTGATAAAAGATGATTTGGATCATCACCTTAATTTTTTAAAAAAACATCTCCCATGTATTTTTTAATATTTGAGTTTTTGGTGCCAAATTAAAGTACTTAAAAAAACTTAGGTCCATGGAAATGAATCATTGCAGAAACCATTTGGATTTCCCTGTAGCACTGTGTCATCATCTCAGCAGAGCAAAGTTGACTGCTGACTTCTTTGCTTCACTTGTTCTAGTGAGTGCACCCCTGTCTTTCTGGGTGCGCTCACTAAGACACCCAAGGACTCTCCTTGTAATTCTTACCTGCAGTAAGTTGTGCTGTTCTCAGGATGGTTTCTGAGCTCAGCTCCGTTCTGATTGGTGTCACAACAACCATCTTTTCTTCCCTTATAGCAAGGATACATTTGTCCTTTGATCAAAAATTGAAGACCTAGTTCAAAAGAATTCTTGGGCAAGTTGATGGGCTAAATACTAGACAACATTGACATGCAGTGTCCCTAAGGCAATATTACACTTTTTTTTTCTTAAAAAAGCTAGTTTAGTTTCCTAGGATACTTTGTCTTTTTATATGTATGCTGACGTCCTAGGAGATCTCATTCTTTAAAAAAAAGTTATTTTTTTGTGGTTGGGGCCACACCTAGTGTCGCACTGAGACCTGCTGGGCCATACCTGGCCGTGTTACGAATCAAACTCGAGGCTCAGCACCTGCATGGTGTGTACTCGACTACTTGAGTCACATCTCAGGTCCCCAATCATTCATTCTAAAAGACTCCTTAAATGCTTTTCTACCCCCATAGTTTTAAGCTTTGTTCTGTTATCAGGGTGCAAATCTTGGTTCAGATTCTCAATTTAATTGGCGGGGGCAGGGTTGGGGCCACAGCTGGTGGCACTGAGCGCTTACCCTTGACTCTGTGCTATGGGATTGCTCCTTCATGGTGCTCAGGGGAGTATCTGTGGTCCCAGGAATCAAACCAGGGTCAGCTGCATGCAAGGCCTTAACCTTTTCTGCTGTCTCTTTGGCCCTGAGGCATTTACTTTCAGGTTCCCCAAATTGAGCTCCTGGCCTTTCAGCCTTCCCCAAATCAACTCTTTCTATGGTCTTTTTTTTCCCCCCTCTTTTTCCTCTCAGATGACAGTTCTTTCAGCTAGCATATGAAAAACCTTGACTACGTACAACTCTCATTTTCTTCTTGTTTAATGACGTGAGTAGATCCTTGGTTTCAACCTTGGGAGACCATCATTTCCCACTCCTACCTCCGTGTCCCCCCCACCTTTCCCCTGCCGGGGTCCTGGTCCACATCATCAGCATCTCTCTCAGTTGGGTCGTTGCAGTAGCTTTCTGATCGTTTTCCCTGTGTCATCACTGTCTATCGAAAATGGGTGGAAAAGCATCGTTGTTTTGACTGATACTTCCTCCTAAAAGGAATTTTGAATTCCGTCAAGCCTTTAGACAGCATTTCTGTTAAGACTCTCTGGAGCTCTGCAGTTTGAGGAGGGTGATTTTTCTGTCTCTGTGTTGACCCAGCTCTTAGAGGAGCCCAGTCAGAGTGGTTCCTGGGAATGTCTGACTTTGAGTTGCATGGCCTGTTGATGGACAGTAGCCCCATATGTCTTAAACATGTCACTAATCTTGTAATGGGAGTATTATGAAGTCCTCCCACCACCATGAGTATATGGGACATGATTTCATCTTCTTTTGAATGATTTAGTGTGGATTTCAGGATTAAGAACTGCTGCAGGCTGATCATTAGAAACATCAATTATCAGTGTATAATAAAGGAAGTGCTAGTTAGTAGAGAGATTTCCAGTTGACTTAAGTGTCAGATAAAAGGAACGGTCTCACTTCTAAACTTTAAAATAATTTATGAAATCATTCCTCTTATTTTCACCTGTGAAATTTGGAGCATGAAAGTCATTTGTGGATTTTATGCTAGTATATTTTGTTGTGAACTCACTAGCGATAATAGTTGACCTAGTAGGTGTATTTAAGAAAGGAAAGTTCAGTAATTAAATTTTGCAAGCATTTTATTTGATTTCTTTATGCTTAAGATTTTTATTTTATATTTATTTTCCAACTGTGTAGACCTGCGGCCCATTCTGGTTTAGTGGCAAAGTAAAAGATACTAATGAGAATGTCTTTGGGACATAATTATGTAGAGTTAAAGGAGTGATGTAATTTTAATTATGCCCTTTGGCTAGTGTTCTTGCATGTTAAATCCATTCATGTTGATGTGTATTTCCCTCTGACACTTTGCTTTTCTTGGGCCTTAAATTACTAACTAGCTTCTGGGTGTACCCAAAGGTTATGTAAGCGAAGTTAAACACTGCCAGAGAATGTGTTTAAACTATTAATCCAAAACATATGGAAGTTTTTAGTTAGGAAAAAATGACCCCTGGGCTTCTAGTGTTCTTTGCTGGATTCATATGGAAGAAATCCCGGCGCTGTCTCTGTCTATGTATAGCCTTCTCTTTCTCCCTTAATGAAAAAGATTCTTGGGTTGTAATATGTTGAAATGTGTAATGTATTATTTAACGCGAGGCATTTTATTAAACTCAGGAAACTTGAAGAAAAAATTGCTATCATCGAGTTAAAAGTTTTGGTTGTGCTTCTTTCATTATAAGCTTCTAGATTTAGCAGGAAAGTATCCACCTTGAAGCTAGAAAGTGATTTATTTACTTACGGAAAAAAAGAAAAGAAAAATTGTGAGGCCACCTAGGTCTCATATGGTAGGTAGTTCTGTATTTGCGAGAAGTTCGACTAGTGAAGTCATGGTAAATTTTAAGGAGGAAAAACTGGAAGTCTTTTGAGTTAACCTTTAACAAGAATAAAATTGAAGAGTTTAGAGCAGGAATTGGTAAATTTCCTTTAATGGGAAAGAGTAAAAAAAATTTAATACCATGGACTGTATAATATTTGTTGTACTTTATTGTTGCAGCATGAAAGCAACCATTGATGATACTTAAATGAATGGATAAGAGAATTTTATTATCGAGAAAAACAGGCGACTGTCTTTTGATTTACAGATACCTAATTTAGAGCATGAATTGTGTGTGTGTGTGTGTGTGTGTGTGTTTAAAATGGATTGAGTGTGGGGGGGGAGGGAAGGAGGGAGGGAAGGAGGGAGTGAAGGAGAGGAGAAAGAGAGTCGACAGTACTCAGGGGCTGTTCTTGGCTCTGTGCTTAGGGGTGTAGGGGTCACTTCTGGTGGTGCCTCCGAGTACCATTTGCTGTCCCAAGGATCTAACGTAGGTGTCTCTGGCCCAGGTTAATTCACTTTTTTAAAAATGTATTTTTCAAACTGACATTCCTCAGGTATCTGATGCATGTTTTAGCTACTTCCCCCTGAGATTTTGTTCAGTGCTGGTTGGTGCTTGGAAGTCCTCTTCCTCAAGGCTGCCTAACAGGACTGTTTCTTTCTCTGCTGGGTATGGATATGTGTCCTCACCCTTGGGTTTTTGGTGAGTGGGACTCGGTCCCACCAGTACTTGGGGTTCAGGGACTGTTCTGCCTGGCTATGCAGGTCACTTTTTGGCCTCCTAGTGGTGTTAGGGTGCTGCTTGTGGCTGGGATTGAATTTATTCCTTCACATAAAATGCATGCACTAAAGCTCTCCTCCGTCCCTCCGTCCCTCCCTTCCTCCCTCCCTCCCTTTCTTCCTCCCTTCCTCCTTTCTTTCCTCCCTCCCTTGCTTCCTCCCTTCCTTCCTTCCTCCCTCCCTCTCCTTCCCTGTGGTTTGTGACTTGTTGAAATTTGACGCTTCTCTAGACTGTTACACATTTCGAATTTATTTATTTACTTCCTGTGGTATCATTTACTTTATTAGCCTCCTTCTTATAAATGGAGTTAGGATGAGTAAATTCAGATTCAGCCTTTGGGGGCACGATACTTTCGCAGTGGGTGTCACATCAGGAGGCCTGTCCTTCCTCTGAACCGACCATTTGAAAGTTGCTCATCTGCTTGTCATATAATGGCCCTCTGCATTGAGAAATCTTTTCCAAATCAGTAACTGTATTTTCATGTCCACATTTATTTGCTGAAATTTTTCCTTCAAGAAGATTGCCTAATCATCACGTGTCATGGTTTGTAAGGAATTTTTTAATTCTCATTTTAGAGCTTGGAATTGAGCCCCAGAAGACTAACTGAATTGCCTTTAGTCACATGCCTACCCATATAGCTCAAAACCAAACTTTGAGAAGTTTTTGATACCAGCTGTCGTGATTTCAAATGCTGCTCTAAGTGGGAGCCAATGAATCCGTACTGGAAAAATTTGTTCAGAAGAGGTGATAAATGAATGATTTAAGATCATTTCCTTTCCTCACTGTCTTTGTTTTCTAAGTAAATTTAGGAAAGAGCATAGCTTTCATGTTTTTGTTTGTTGTTTGTTTGAGGGCCATGTCCAGTGAAGGGTAGGATCTACTCCTGGCTCTGGGCACAGGGTTTATATTGTTGGTGCTTGGTGTGCTATGCGGTTCTGACTGATCAGACTGAGCCTCCTGTAAATTAAAACATGCTCTGAGTCAATTGAATTGTGTTGTATAAAATATATAATGCATATATAGTGTTATATATCTTATATACTATATATAATCTTATCTAATTAAATGACATGGATTTCTAAAGTAGTTGAATACGTAGATAGATGTTGCTTAGCTAGAATTCAGGTATCAGCTCTGTCACTTAGCAGCTGCAACTTGATTTTAGCAGGTTCCTTAACTTTTCCATGCTATAGTTTTATTTGAAAAAAAATTCCAGTGGTATCTGTCTTAAATGGTTGTCAGAAGAATTAAATTAAGTTGATACAAAGAAAGTGCTTGCTTTAAAATAGTGCCTTGTATCTACCGAAAACTCAGTACCATGTAGCTTTTAGAAATGTTTTTAAAAGATAACAATGGTGACTATGTCTTTAGTTCTGTTAACCACCCAAGCCAATCACTATAAATAATTTAGTGAATTTTAGAAAAACATTATTATGTTAAGTTGTTGATGCTGAAAGTGAAGCTCGATCAATATTCTGAGACCTTAAGAAATAGCATGCGACTCCAGAATCAAAGCTCTTGATGCCTCGTTTCTGTAGCAAAGCCACGGGGACATTTTTTTTTTTTAAGTTTTCAGTTACTTAGTGAACTTTTGGATTATAGTTGAAAAGATGTCTGGTATTCAGCGTGTCTTATATATTAGTTTTTTTGGGGGGGGCAGTTCAGACTTCTTAATGTGAAGGACACTTGTTATTGTAATCTTAAACATTTTACATAGGAAAAGCTGTCAAATGTATGGTCTTTGTCAAGAGGGCTTAAAATATTTTATTGTATAATAGGTGGAAAAAACAAATTGCACGGTCTCCTCTCCCCATTTAATACCACGTGCTAATGTTACAGGTGGTATTACTATATTTCTTTATTTAGTATCACATCTTAGTTATATTTGAGGGATTTAAAAATAGTTTTGGCAAAGCATTTTTTAAGCGTTTACCTTTGTAAAACATTGGAAATAATCATCGTATATTTCAATAAATATATAAATATTGTAACAGAGTCTTACAACCATTGTTTTGCATTATTTATTTTGAGGGAAGAGGTTTGGTCATGCCTGGTGGTGCTCAAGGGTCATTCCTGGCAGGGCAAGGGACCATCTGTGGTGCCAGCAATTGGACCAGGGTCAGCCATATGGAGGGATAATGCTTAACCACTGTCCTGTCTTTCTGCCTCCCACTTTCGACTGTGCCCAGGGTACATGCATGCTATTGGCTTGAGCACAAGTAATTTTATTGATCCATAACCATTTATTTTCTGATTTATTGCCTAATTTTATGCATCTCATTACTATTGGATGTCTCTGTTCATTTCTGAAGTGTCAGAATGACCTGTTGAGTCATTTTTCACTAATTTGTGACATGTGCATCTATATGTTACATATATATGGTAAGTATATCATTTGATTTTTTTCCAGAGACTATGGAAGCCCTTTTTTCTTTGCCACATTATTTGGAATGGTTACAGCTCTTTATTAATGACCAATAGTGTGATTCATTATGTTGTAACCCACATGAAGTGAGTGATTTGTTTTGTTACTGTGAATGTCTTTATCAGTTTTTGTTTTTTAGAACATTTATGTAAGATTGTATCACCTAGCCTGGAGTAGGAAGAAATGCAATGTTAATATTTTATGAAGAAATTATGAAGGACTTAAATGGAAAAAAGAACTGAAGTTCATATTTGGCCAATAAATTCTTCAGTGAGTTAATGAACTCCGGGCTTCTGTCCAGTTACTACTCTTGTTTTTTCTTTTTTGGTTAACTCTCTGTTATTTTTTTCCCCTTTTTTTTTTTTTGCGGATGTGGACATGAATTGCATGTGCATGAGAAGCCATCTTTTTAGTTCGTTAACTTATCATGGCAGCCGCTGAGCTATGGTGGCATCTTAAAGAAAGGTAATAGAAACACTTGTCTGTAAGTGTCAGGAATTGAAGTTAACTGATACAAAAGATCTTGCAGTAAGGCTAAAAAAAAAAACCCCTCACCATTCTTTTATCTAGGCTTATAGAATGACCAAATCGTTTTAACTCTTTGGTTTGATCTCTTGTCTGTATTTTGCAGTAGAAAATGACAACCATTTTTTTTATAATCACTTAATAAATGTCTAATTTCCAGTGAGAATTCACGAACTTGATTATGTTTCTACCCGGTTTTTAATACATTTGGCCTGTGATTATTTTTGGAGATCTTTCTCTTGGTGTATGTATAAACAGCAGTAACTTTCTTGAATGAACATGATTGTTTCTGATCATGAATGTTACGATACTTGGGCACTTAACATTGAAATCTTTGACTTTTTTTTCTGGGATCCTAATGAAATGCTATTAGCTGGCTTTCCAGAATGTTCTAGATGAGCTGTAGAGACCAATAAAACTGCAGTTCAGTTTTCTGGAAAATAAAGCATGCTTTGCAACATATTTTCAATAATTGTACCGATTGCATGATTGAAATGAAAGCAGTACGATTTTTGTTTGAAAATAAATTATTTTTTCTTGTATGAAAAGTATGGGCTAGGTTTGTCACCATGGCTGTTTCACAATTGTAGTTCATAATAGCCACTTACTGTGCTCTGAAATCTCATGACAGTTTTCAGAGAATGTCATAAAAATGTTTATGGGTATTTCTAATAGTAAAACTGTTTGAGCATTGTGCTTAAAGTAGATCTAATCTTACAGCTAAACATAACCTTTGCTTTGGGTATTCATGCCGTTTACAATGTATGAATTGTGTGAACTAGAGAAAAATCATAGGTTCCTATGATGTTCAATTGAGAAAAATAGGAACAATCATATTTTGAGAATATTGGTAGATTCTGGTGATTTTTTGATTTTCTTTATACCGTGTGTGTGTGTGTGTGTGTGTGTGTGTGTGTGTGTTTGTGTTGGGGGGGGAGGGGAGTCAGACTCTGCAGTGCTCAGAACTTACTCCTGGCTTTGCACTCCAGCAGGGTTCCAGGACCTTATGACTGCAGCTGCCCTGTGCACTGGTCCCTAGACACATTATTTCGGCTGAGGAACAAGAACATTTTTGAGATGCACTGTGTTAGAAACACTCAGACCTGAATTCAGATCTCAGTTCCAACCCTGATTAGCTGTGTAGACAAGGTTCGGGAATTTTTTTTATGTTTCTGAGTCTCAGTTCCCTCATCTGTAAAATGGGACTGGAGCTCACTTCTAGTCTTGTTAGGATTTAGGCAAAATGAAACTGGACAGCATTCCCTGGAGCAAAGCATTCGGTAAAAGAAAACGGTTAATACTGTGCTTAGAAAGTAACTTTTCTTTGCCTGAGAGAAACCCAAAACTTTTGGAATGTAAGCCCAAGATCATGGAGGTGGAGTTTGGGAAATTGCTGTTTTGTGAGCAAGTAGAGTTCACATCAGTTGTCAGTTTTTAGTGAGAGACTTCAGGAAAGTATAGTTTTTTACTCAGTTTGTAAAAATTGGCGGAAGTTTTTATTCAAGTTAACATAAATCAGCCATCATCCCTATAATTGTTCTGCCCCTAAGATGGGCACACTCATAATTTGCATAGAGAATTTTTTTGGAAACAAAAACATAATTTGGTTTACATATGCTAAAACAATAAAGAATGCCATTGCTCCTCTAGTTCTCATATTGAGGTATCAAAAACACAGATTAAAAAATACATGAAAAGCATTTTCTGATCTTTTTTTTGTTTGTTTAATTTTTGCTTTTTGAGTCACACCCGGCAATGCACAGGGGTTACTCCTGGCTCATGCACTCAGGAATGATACCTGGCAGTGCTTGGGGGACCCTACGGGATGCTGGGAATCGAACCCGGGTTGGCCGTGTGCAAGGCAAACGCCCTACCCGCTGTGCTCTCCCTCCAGCCCCCATTTTCTGACTTTTTAATTATTTTTTTTAATGTAGGAGTATTGCCATTTTCTGATTTTTTTTAAACCTTTCATTATTCTCTTTTAGAACACCTCTCATATCTGTCCAATGATTTTGCATAAGTTCAGACTTGAAAAAATTGCTTTATTTTCAAGTTTAGGATGGCAAATTTAAAAATAACCTGTCTTCTTTAAGTTACCATCGAAGAACTAATCCAAATAGAGAATGTTCTCCCTCTCCCTCCTCTGACCCCAGGTCCCCCTACCCTGCTATTAGAGGGAGAAAGCCGTCATGTCTACGTTGTCTCCTTAAATAAGAAACAGTGGAAGTCAGGCTTAGAAAACTGAAAGTGGGTTTTGAAGGATTTCAGCAAATTTGGAAAATTACAGTCATTAACCACTGGTTAGTCGCTTCTAATGACTTAAATTCATTCGCTCTTCTTCGTGCGGGGTGTGGGGAAAAGGGGCCTCTATACTCCCAGGGGCTCTGAGTCCCCAGAGTGCTGATTGCTGCATACCCTGTGAGTGGGTTCCCGACCACCTGTGCCTCTCCTGTGTGTGCTCAGTTCTTAACATTTCCCTCTGCCCTATGTAGAAATGCTTCTCTAGGTTTATTTCGTCATTTATAAAAACTTGGTCTTACGAGCTAGAATTTTAAAGCCCCAGATATTTTTTCCCCCATAATTGATTTTCTCTCTCCCCCCACCCCCTCCAGTGTCCCAATACTACTCCACACTCTTTTTTTTAGGGGAGAAAAGTTTAATTAATGAACAAGATGCTGTCACTATCGTATGGCAGAAACCGAAGAGAAGATAGATTAAAGCTCCTTTTTAGTTGGCTTTGCTTTGTTCCCAGCTGAATGGACTGGCGTGGAGCAGCAGGCTCAATCAGGGAGATTGAGATTCTCGTTTCAATATTGAATGAAGCTCAGCTGAGCGAGATAGGTTCTAGGGCATTTGTCCCCACCCTTGGTGGAAATAAAGGGACTTTCCTTTACATTTTGTATCACCTCAATTTAATTGCTAAACAGCTTGTGCTGTTGGCTAGGTAGTTTAATGTTGCAAGCTTGTGGACATGTTTTTTTTTTTTTTTTTCAGAACAGTTGGGGATATAGAGGATAATCCTCTGAGCCGTTAGAGGAATTCAGATTTAATCATTTGTTATACATTTATAGGCAATTTATATGTCTGTCTCTGGAATTTGTAATAAAAAAAAACCCTGATTATTAAGATTTAAGAAGATAAAAGTCCCTCTCTGGCTCAAATGAAAATAACAGCTAAGGAAAAGAATTCTAATTCCTGTGATTTTGTGTGTGTGTGTGGGGGGGAGCAGGGGGCAGTTGGAGGGGGTGGCTTCATTGCTTAACTCCCAGAAGTCAGAGAGCACTGAGTTTTGTGAAATGCACAAGGCTGCGTCTTTAGAGTCACATAAAACATACTCCAGCATTTGTATAAATAGTCTAATGGTCGCTGCTTGGCGGAAGGGTTCTCATTATATGCTAGTATAAGTTTCAAAAATGATATTATGCTTCTATTCCTTGAAAAACAAATTAAATGTTTCAACTTGATTTCGGGGTTTATTAGTATTCGACAAATTACCCTTTAAAGTTGCACATCAAAATATTATTATTCCTGTAATTCTGTGTGTGTGCGTTGTGTTTCTCATTGCTGTACTGCTCATTTGCATGCTCTCCATACCACTGGAGATGGCTTTTGAATTGGAAAGGAAATGAATCAACAGACTGAGTGTTCCCCATGTGATCCTGGAAGTCTTCTTATCCAAGCACTGTGCTTAAATTCTCACAACTATCTCCAGCTTTATGTTATTACCTTGTCATTCAAATCATTAAGAATTAATAGATACTGAGTTCTTACGTCAGAAGCAGATTGTTTTTGGTAAAACATAGGAAAATGATCATTTCTATGTTTCAGTTTGTCGCGTAAGCTGAAAAAGATACTCAAAAATTTCACAGCGATATGGTATTTTGAAGCATTATTTATATATGTAGATGTATGTGTTTCAGGAGGAGAAATGTTTCAGTGATTAGGTAACTATCTGGGGAAAATTATAAGCAATTGGATTTTTCATTGAAAGTCTTGAAATGCACCATAGCATAAAAATAAGTTGAAGTGAGAAGTCCTGTAATATAACTTAATTTCAATTTAATTAGACTGTAACAAGACACATGCGTATATAATAAATCTTCGGTGTTAGTGATGGAGGCCAGTTGAAATGAATTGAACACAGAAAATAATTTGAGGACTTTGAAATTACCTCTTTTCTTCTGGCTGTAGCTTTGGAGAAGTAATGGTACCGTGTGATCATTCTAACTGCACCGTGTTATTTTAGTACTGTAGTACTTTCTCAGTGCTAGTGTCACTGATTGCAGATGTTTTCAAAGTCATCGGCTTATGTACTTTTAAAGTTGCTATCTGTAATAATTACCAAAGGCCAAATGAGGGAAGGTAATTACTATCATCACCATCATCAACAGTGAATGTTTATTCCATGCTCATAATGTAGGCAGGAAGTAGGAGACTGGGGCCCAACATCTGTGAAGGAGCAAAAACCAATCTCAAACGGCCTCACGTTCTCTGCTCTAGTCTGTTTTTTTCTAGAAATTCATCAATATTTCTAGCTGAGTTCCAGAGGAAAGACTAATAAAAACAATGGAAAGATCTAGTTTACCATTCACTTATACAAGATGGACTCACATAATTGCCATTTATGTGGGTCAAAAATAATGCCACGGGAGTTGAGTTGAATGTAGTATTTTCAGACCCACAGCATGAGCCAGTTCTTGTCACAGAGCTGAAGGCACAAAAGTGAAACCAGAGCCTCACTGCCCTTCCTGAGGTTTTTGCATTCTCCTGGGTCCTCTAGCCTGATCTCTCTTTGTATGACCACACTTTTGCTTACTCTGCACACCCATCAGTTGCCAAATAAGGACCAAAGCACTTTCAAAACCAAGCTCCTGGTGCATAATACAGTACTAGAAGGATCGCGTTAGTCTGACCTAGCCCGAGAGCTCTCTTTTCTATCAAAATAATAAAGCCAGAAAATAAGGCAGTAATTTTTACAGCACCAAGTGGTGATTCTTTTTTTTTTTTTCTTTCTTATTTGAGTTTGAAAACGTAAGTGGAGCCTGCAGGACTACTAAACACCACTGTGATGTGTTTGTTCTTTCTAATACATTGCGACAAGCTATTTTGTATCCTTCACTACACATGGTAAATAGCTGAGACTTGTTACGATTCAGTGAGTGAGCTCTGGAGAGGGAATCAGCAGGGCTGGGTTGGCGCGTCTCCTTTGCCACCGAGGAGCTCTGTTACTCAGGTCTCCGTTAGGGTATGCAGTAAGTTCACGGTTTCTACATACTCCGTTATATGGAGCAAAGACACGGAGATCATAGTGGCTTGGAAAATGCGTGTTGTGCTGCGAGCCAGACCTTCACCCCTGGGATAGCGTGGTACCAGGGATCAAGCCTTATCACTTGAGGCGTGTGTTCCCTACCACTTGAGCCATTTCCCCAGACAATTCACGTTTTTTTTTCTCTTTGGGTCACACCTGGAGATGCTCAGGGGTTACTCCTGGCTCTGCACTCAGCAATTACTTGTAGCGGTGCTCGGGGGACCATATGGGATGCTGGGAATCGAACCCGGGTCGGCTATTTGCAAGGCAAACGCCCTACCTGCAGTGCTATCGCTCCAGCCCCAACAATTCACTTAAAAAATATTAAAAATCGTATCACTATGAGATAGACCCTTACAAAGCTGTTCATGATTAGGTTTCTGTCATACGGTGTTCCTCCACCAGTGTACGTTTCCCAGCACCCGTGTCCCCAATTTCCCTCCCATCACCTCTCACCCCAGCCTGTCTCTGTGACAGGCATCTCTCTCTCTCTCTCTCTCTCTCTCTCTCTCTCTCTCTCTCTCTCTCTCTCTCTCTTTCTCCTCCCCCTTCCCTCTCCCCCTCCCACCCCTTTTGGGCATTGTGGTTTGCAATGCAGATGCTGAAAGGTTGTCAGGGATATTCCTTTGTCTACTTTCACACTCAGTTCTTGTCCAGCATGAAAATTTCCAACTATTATTGCCATACTGGCCCCTTCTTTATCTTAC
>JAOXYA010489724.1:0-15467 GCA_028565675.1 Sorex palustris | reverse complement strand
CGACTCTCCTGCTTTCCTGAATACCTCCTCCCCACTCCCCTCAACCGAGGGGCAATCGACTGAGCTAGTCTCCGGCAGAGTTCGATTCCTCTGTCCCTCTCGGAGAGTCCAGCAAGCTACAGAGAGTATCCCAACCACACGGCAGAGCCTTGCAAGCTCCCCGTGGCATATTCGATATGCCAAAAACAGTAACAAGTCTCATAATGGAGACATCACTGGTGCCTGCTCAAGCAAATTGATGAACAACGGGAGGGCAGTGCTACAGTGCAGTGCTACATCCTACAACATATATCATGAAATAACATGTTCTTCCTTATGTCAGTTATTTTCAGGTTACAATAAGCAACTATGATTTTAGGTTAAAATAATCAACAGAGAGGGGGCGTCCAGGGGCTAAGGCAATTGTTTCTCACACATCTGATCCTGGTTCAACGCCAGCTACTGCATATCCTTCCTCAAGCCCCAGCAGTTATGATATGCCTGAGAATAATGCCAGGAATGAACTTTTAACATTGCTGGATATGAGCCCCAAACAATAATGAACTATAGCTATAATATTTGCTGATCACCTTTTATAATAACAAACCACAAGAGAGAAAGTATGCTGATTTCATAGGAAAGTGCTCTGAATATCAACATTTTGACTGCATTGTTACAGGTGTGAATTATACAGTAAAATAAAATAAGTTAAGGAGTGGGGGAACCTCTCTTGTTTTGATATGAGTTGGGTTTCCTTTCTTAAGCCTCTGTTTTTTTTTTCTCATTGGCCAAAGGTTAACAAAATTATGACATTTCCAGGAATTCTTTTCTCTTTTAGTTGAAAACTTCGCTTCCTCTGAGTAAACATCATCAAATTCAAGTATATTATTTCTATCACTTTCCATGGCGCCTCACTTCCCCTGTCTCTTAAGGTCTTCACCCACTGGATTTGCATGTCTTTTCATAGCCTCAATAATTCCTGTTGTATGTAGAATTAGGACAGTGGGCTTAAGTGGTTGTGTCCTCCCCACCCCCATACAATTACTGCGTATCTGGTGTGTGTCCTTCCATTGACTTCTTAGTGCTGGACTTCAATCAGACTCTGGGACAGTGTCCAGTTAGCTCTTCGGCGTTGAAAGTGCTCAGTCTGTGAGTTCCCAGTCGGACCTAGAGCAGAAACTGGTTATCCTTCAAAACTCACAGTACTACGTTCTCTGCCAAATTTCCCTAGTGAATAATCTCTCTCCTGTATCAGCAGATAGTCCTATATGGTGGCCAGTAAAAATGACTCTGACCTTCGGGTCCTTCCGTTTTCTCCCTGAAGTCTATTGGAAACTGACAACTCTCTAGCAGGCCAAACTCAAATCTGGGAAAAATTGTAACATGTCCTGGTCCTGTCTCACCAAGTTTTCTCTTTCCTCAATAGTGTCCTCTGCACCTTCTCAAATTGCTATGCTTATCCAGAGGTAGATTTTACGGTTGTGCAAACATCACTAAGCACTAGTCCTCTAGGCTCAGGAAAGCCTCCCTATCGTCTAATAATAAACTTGATGGCCTGTAAAATCTATGCACGCTGAAAGCTGTGTGTTCATGGGCTCTCTGGACTGCTCTATCTCACCACCCGCGTTCCGTGCTCTAGAGCCTCTGTGTGTGGCCTGGACCGGGACGACTGTTTGCCAAGGGTAGACAAAGGAAGAAAGGAGAGCCAGACTGGTTGGTCTTAGTTGCAGTTTATTCCAATCCTCTCTCCATTCACACTTGTTTGTCCTCTGCTTCCCCTTGCGATTCTCTCTGCAGTGCATCTTGCCCCCCTGCTCTCCAGCTCTCTTCTCTCCAACTCCCCCACATTCTGGGTGGACACTGCACCCAGTCAGGTAGCAAAATCAACATAAGAAAGACCTTCCTGAGGGCCCACTTAAAAAGTATTCTAATGAGACTGGGGCAATAGCACAGTGGGTAGGGTGTTTGCCTTGCACGCAGCGGACCTGGGTTCGATTCCCAGCATCCCATATGGTCCCCCGAGCACCGCCAGGAGTAATTCCTGAGTGCATGAACCAGGAGTAACTCCTGTGCATCGCCAGATGTAACCCCACAAGCAAAAAAATAAATAAAAGAAAATATTTTGTGCCTGTTAACGGGGAGTTTGGTGGGTAGGTGGGAACCTGGGGCCAATGGTGTTGGGAAGGGCACACAGGGGCTGGATGGGTTTGGTGTTGAAACATTCACTGACTCTGTAAACCATGCTATTTAAATAAAGGAAAATAAAGAAATAAAAAGCAATTAAATGACAATTTAAAAAACCCCTTTTAAACCTTAAAAAATCCACACTACTAGACTGGAGAGATGCTACAGCGGCAGGACACTTGCCTTGTCCGGATTGATCCCTGGTGCCCAGAGCATGAGCCAGGAGTAATCCCTGAGTACACCTGGATTTGGTCTAAAAGAAAAAAGAAAAATTCAAAGTACTTGTTAGTAGATTGGAAAGTGTTTAAGATTGGTTTTCTGATTAGAAAGGCAGCAAGTATGTGAGTATAAATCATCTTAAGTCAGAGTAAGAGACTTTACCCAAGTGTAGGTTTCTTGTTTTTGGCTGTGCTGGGTCTAGAACATGCATGCGATGGCATGTGTGTGCCACTGGCCCGCACCCCTGGCCTCACATGGGTATTGGCGTAGAGAGAGGTAAACTTTCTATTTTCTATTTGTCAGACTGGTTTGGTGAATGAATCTGAACCTTTGCTTAGGCTAAAGTGTAATTGAAGTGAAAGTGCTTTCTTTCAAAACTGTGCCCCAAAGTATTTGTATTCAGTGAGCAGTTACAGCAGTATGCAAATCTGGGACATTGAGTCTAAAAATAATCTTGAAACACAAGCTTGAGTTTCTGTGTGTTCACTGATGATGCCTTAAATAACATGTACATTCAGGAAGGAAACAAGCAGTAAGGTGTAATTTTATGTTCTTTCCTTGCAGTGGGTAATTCCAGAATTGATTGGTCATACACTCGTTACTGTATTAATGCTCATCTCGTTGCACTGGTTCATCTTCCTCCTCAACTTGCCTGTGGCCACTTGGAATGTATATCGGTGAGTATAGTCCAATTGCTATTTTGTTTCAGGCAGGTTAATTTATTTCAGCTTCTTTTTTTAAAATATGTTTTTAAGAATTAATTTATGTTGCGGTTTTCGGGCCATATCTAGCAATGCTCAGGGCTTACTCCTGGGTTTGTGCTCAGCATTCACTCCTGGTAGGGCTTGGGAGGACCAACTGGGGTGTCAGGGATCAAACCCAGGAGAGCCGTGTGCAAGTACTGGGAAACACACGCTACACTTCATCACTGTGTGATCCCATACAGACTTTTATTTTTTAATTTTATTTGTTCCTACACAGACTTTTAGCAGAGCTCAGAATCTTTGTGATCCCACTGAGTGAACCCAAGTTTGGGAGTGAGAGTGGGGCCCTCTGAGACAGTGTATATTCCTGGGCACACTGTCCAGCATCACCCTCGAGATGAGTCTGTGAGAAAAGCAGGCTTCGTAGGACAGTCCAAACTATGATGGAAGGGCTCTGTGCAGTTTTATGTGCAGGGCAATAAAGTCCATAGGCTGTTTCCTATAATCATAAAGACAAAGATCGGGTGGCTTTATTGCTCTCAAAGAACAGTATGCTTAATTGTCATATCAGATTGATGGTCAGCTGGTTACAAATTTACTTTCTATTCAAAAAGTTACAAAATGCAACTATAGAACATTTCCTCCTTTCACTGTACATCTTGGGGATTCAGGTGTGTGAAGTGGACTTTACCCACAGGACAAAGAGGAGAACATTGAATAACAAAAATATGCTTGTTAACTTAGAGGTGGACCAAGGTGGTGTGTGACAGATGCCAGGAGAATAACTAAGCTTGGGTTACTTGGGACCAGTGACATAGTCAAGGGGTAAGACACTTTTCTTACATGGTGCCAACCTAGGTCCGATCCCTGGCACTGCGTATTGTCTCCTAAGCACCACCAAGGGTTACTCCTGAGCACAACCAGGAATAGAATAAACTCTAAATACAGCCGGGTATGGCCCAGCCCTACACTTCCCCCCTAAAAACTAAACAAAACAACACCACCTTACAACAACCTAAACAGACCCAAGATTACTACAGATTGGGACAATTCCAGGGGGTCATAGTATCCAAGCGCCATGTAATGGATAAACTTTGACAGAGATGAATGGGGACAGAATTATTTAGGATGCATTTGATCTTTTAGGCTAGATGCCGTTTTGTGCTCATGTGGATTAGCAGGACTAATTGGATCAAGAAAGTTAGACACATAACCTTCCTTTTTATGAAACGGAAGCCATTTTCTTTGACAGTGAACTTCCTCATAGAGATGTTGTGAAGGCGAAAGGAGTAAGTTGCAGTAGTTAACATTTTCATGTTGGGGGCAGATTTTGAGACTTGCTTGGGGTATTACTTGGGCATTTCTTCCAACTCTGAGCTTGGAAGTTGTTCCTGGTAGTACTCAGGCAGTGCTGGAGATTGATTCAGGCTTGGCCACAATAAAGAAGTTTCAAAAACTTGATAGAATTATTTTGGTTTCAGAGTCCCTTTACTTTTTTTGAGGTGGCGGGGAGTCACACCCAGCGATGCTCAGGGGTTACTCCTGGCTCTGCACTCAGAAATTACTCCTGGCAGTGCTTGGGGGACCATATGGGATGCCAGGGATTGAACCCGGGTTGGCCACGTGCAAAGCAAACACCCTACCCACTGTACTATTGCTCCAGCCCCTTTACTTGGATCATTAGGTGTGGCACATTTCGTAATTTTCTACAGATCAGGAGTGTAGGGGTATGTAAAATGCAAAAAGTATCCTTCTAGGGGTTGGAGAGATAGTTCAGTGGGCTTGAGCACAAGCTTTGCATGTGATTAAAGCATTTCTGTCCCCGGCACCACATATGGTCCCCACACACTGCCAAGAATGTCCTTTGAACACTGAGCCAGGAGTAGCCTTGAATACCATTGGGTATTACTGTATTTGTTTCAGAGGATAGAAAACTTACACTAAAACTAATGATTGGGGCCAGAGCAATAATATAGTGGGTGGTCGGTCTGGTTTCAATCCCTGGTATTTCATATGGTCCCTCAAACACCACTAGGAGTAATTTCTGTGGAGTGCAGAGCCCGAGTAACCCCTGAGCATTGCTGGGCGTGGCCCAACCTTCCCCCTCAAAAATATTGGTGTTATATATCTTTCAAAGGAAAAGTGGTCACCCATGATGTCTTCATAATCCTCTGCCCACATTTGATCTGAATTTAAAACTACAATGGTTGGTTCATCTGAAAACATTGTTCATTGTATATTTTTGCACGTGCTCATAATTTGACTTTTCTTCTAGTGTATATGCATCCTCTATCTTTCAGGTTCATTATGGTACCAAGTGGTAACATGGGAGTATTTGATCCAACAGAAATACACAATCGAGGGCAGTTGAAGTCACACATGAAAGAAGCCATGATCAAGCTTGGTTTCCACTTGCTCTGTTTTTTCATGTATCTGTACAGGTGAGTGTATGATCTCCTGGCATTTTCAGGGTATTATTGCCCTGTGTAGGATATTGTATTGACATTGCAGAGCATTTGGGGATTATGTGAATTTCTTAATACTACGTAGATTTTTCTGGTATGTCATTGTGTCTAACCTATAGTAGAATATTTCTGTGGTACTAATTATTCCATAGCTGTTGGAGATATTAGCATGCTTACCATTGTCTTTTGCTATTATTACTATTATTATTGTTATTTATTACTATTATTATTATTATTTGTTTGTTTGGGGGCCATATCTGGTGTTCAGGGATTACTCCTAGCTCTGCACTCAGGAATGAGTCCTAGTGGTGCCAGTAATCCAGCCTGGGTCAGCTGCGTGCAAGTACCATCTGTACTATCTCTCTGACTTCCATATTTGCTATTCTTTTTCTCCTTTAGAGACTAGCTAGGAGACCTGATTGATTTTTTTTTTTGGCCACACCCATAGTGCTCAGGGCTTACTCCTGACTGTGTTTAGGGATTACTCCTGGTGGGGCTCTGGGGTCCATATTGGGTGCTGGGGATTAAACCCAGGTTGGGTTTGCCACATGCAAGGCAAATGCCCTGCCTGCTGTACTATTGCTCTAGCCTGGTTAGTTCCTATTATTAATTTTTTGTATGCACTGAATATATTTACTATTCTGAGTATAGTTAGTAGAGTTAAACTTGGACAACTAATATGTAATTAACAGGTATTTCAGTATATTTTAAGTCATTTGATCTCAGCTGAAAAAGCTGATTTCAATAAAAGGAAATGATGTTTTTCTACTTTTTGTTTGTTTGTGACCACACCAGGTGCTACAGGGGGAGCTTGAGGGTTGCTCTCAGGCATAGATCCTGACCCTGGGGGGTGGGGGGGTGTAGGTGGTTTTGGGGGCTTGAATCTAGGTCTGCCATAAGTAAACTATATCTCCAGCCCTTCTTGGACCTTGTTACTATTGCGTGAAAATTATGACACTATGGAAAATGTTAACTGTGATGGTTTTAGCAGTTTTTATTTTTTATTTATCTATTTATTTTTTCTTTTTGGAACATACCCGGCAATGCACAGGGGGTTACTCCTGGCTCATGCACTGAGGAATTACTCTTGGCGGTGCTCGGAGGACCATATGGGATGCTGGAAATCGAACCCGGGTTGGCCACGTTCAAAGCAAACTCCCTGCCTGTTGTGCTGTTATTCTAGCCCTGAGCAGTTTTTATTGAGTAGCTGCTATGTGTCACATACTGTGTCAACAACTGCAAGTGGGATACAAGAGCAGCACAAAATCTCTCTGGGCTGGGATTGGCGATATCTGGGTATATGGAACATGATGCCTGGGTTCTGTTCTTGACTCAGAAGAGTTCAGTTGACTGGTGGAGCCTAATATGTAAGTGAAGGCACGCAGGAAGATGACCAGCTGTAGAAAGGGAGGGTTCGCTTGTCCATGGCTGGGAGGCCACTTTCCCCAAGAGCAGCTCAGTGCCAGAGCAGGACTTTACTGGGTGAATGTAATGGGATGAAGAGGAGGGTTCAGGCATGGCAGTAGTGTATGCAAAGGTCTGGCCTAGAGAAAGTGCTTTTATGTATGTAGCTTACTTTTTTTGAACCGTATTCTAATACTAGATTTTGGTGGTGGGCATGGGGTGGGCTTGGAGGAGTTCCCACACAATGCTCAGGAGGCTCGGTAGCTCCTCTCAGTATTGCTGAGGATTGCTGGGACCACCCCAGCAATGCTTGGGGGCCTCCAGTGATGCTCAGACATTGCATGGGCGACCGTGTGGTGCTGGGAATGGATCTGGGGTCAGTCACCCGTAGGACATGCACTGTACCCCTGTAAGGTCTCTCCAGCCCACCACTAGTTTTTGTTTGCTCAGGGACTGCCCCAGCATGGTGTTTGGGGGGTTTGCACCTGGCTGTGCTTAGGGGACCTTGCAATGCTGGGAATCGAAGTGGGCCTCCTGCATGCAAAGCATGTGATCAGCGCATTGAGCTCACTTTCTGGTCCCCCCGCCCAATAACTAGTCTATTAGACTCTTCTACTCCTATTCCAGTTACTTTCCTTCCATTTTTATCTAGTTACTGTGATTTACAATACTGTAAATGAGATGTTGGGGTGATAGTACAGTGGGTGGGCGTTTGCCTTGATGTAGCCTACCTGGGTTCTAACTCTGGCACTTTATATGGTCCCCTGAGCCCACCAGGAGTAATTCTTAAGTGCAGAGCCAGGAATAACCCCTGAGCGGTTATACAAAACTGAAAAAAAAACTGTAAATGATAGTTTTCATGCATTCGTGGTTCTAGTACCTTCTACCACAGTGTAAACACTGGTAGAAGGACCTCAGATCTCAAGGACTCACCCATCTTTTTCCCACCCTAACTTCTACCTAAATAAGCTCAGTTCTGTAGACTTTTCTTATTGGTGATAATGGTGGAGGTGTTGGGCCACACTCAGTGGTGCTCACATTTTACTCCTGGCTCTGTGCTCAGGGATCACTTCTGGCAGGCTTGGGGGACCATATGGGGTGCTAGGTCTCGAACCCAAGTAATTCATGTGCAAGGGAAGTGCTCTACCTTTCATACTATAGCTCTGGCCCAAGTACTGTAGAATTTTTCTCCATTTCTGTTGCTATTCGTCATTTGTGGCTCTCTATGTTTCTCTAAATCTTTTTTTTAATTAAAAAAAAAAGAGGGCATAAGAGGTTGATAGCTGTAAATGGTTGCTTGCATAAATGTGTTGTTGTTGAACCATGTTCTTTGTTGCGCCTTAGGGATACTAGTCTGGACAGACCAGAAGCTGGTGGGACAGTCCTCTGGAAACCTGAATAATACTATTTCCTTCTCTCCGCAGTATGATTTTAGCTTTGATAAATGACTGAAGCTGGAGGAGCCGTGGTAGATGCCAGCCTACACTACACTGCAAAGTTGAGGAGCCGGAGACTACTTAAATCACCCTTAGAACCGTGACCATAGCAGTATATTTTTTTCCTATTTGAACCAAAAAACAAAAACAAAAAAACAAAAAAACCCAAAATCCACAAACCTATTTTTGCTGTATTTTTACCATATAAAGTATTTAAAAAACATGAATTGAGTTTTTGTAGATTTCTGGTTCTCAGCCTCTGCCTGCAGCCCATCCTGTGAAGGCGTTTCCCATCCTCTGTTTGAAGATGTGTATTTGAGGACAGCCCTGCCCGGAGCCTGTGAGGCCACAGCAGGAGGGACAGGCTGGAGAGGGAGGCTGGGTGGGCTGAGAAGCCAGAGGGAGAGCAGCACTGCTGATCTCGGCAGAAGGACACGAGCAAATTACCCTTTTTCTCACATTGTGGCAGCCTCAGATGTTTCTTGTAGTTTAAAGATCTATGGTTCTATCAACTGAAAGTCTTCCTAAGAATATTAACAGAAAATTGCACTTCCAAAAAAAAATCATTTCTTTGCACAGTTTATAACCTTGTAAGTCATTTGCCCATGTACAGTGTAATTTTAATTGCTAGAAGAAAAGCCCAAAAAGCAAAATTTTAAAGAACTCTCGGGAAAAAGTCACTCCCTCCACAGTCACTCTCAGCCCCTTCCACTCCCAGGGGCTCTTGTGGGCCTTGGTTTTCTATTCTAAGTGAGCCTATTGCATTTTCTCTTTTGGATACATACTTGAATGGAGTATCCAGATGTAGAGAAGATGCTCATCAGAATAGAAGCAAGCCTGGGTTGGGGGTGTGGCTCAGTGCAGAGGAGTTGCCTTGTGTGTGTGAGGCTCTGACTTTGATCCCAGCACTACCAACAAAACAGTGCCACACTGGCCGGTCATTCGGTGTCAGTGGATTGGGCCCAAGCACTCTGCTTCATGCCAGGTAAGGCACACTGCAGGGGCTGCTGCACTCAGAGGTCCCGTACAAAAGCCACTTCATAAACATAGCAATACTTAAGGAGACGCGGGTTCTCGGAGCTGTCTCTGTAAACTTTTGCAATTGAGAACAGCTAATGTCCTTCTCTCTTTGCTGGGTCAAGTGAACCTGGCCGTTGAGTTTACTCCCAGTGCACGTTCATGCTTTTCCTAATGTTGCTGTCTTAAGCATGGGCATTTATGCCCAATATAACTGCGCTTGAGAGTAGAGGCCAAAAGGAATTATTCACTCTCTTGAGACAGAATTGGGTGGCTAACCTGGTTTATAGTCACCAGATGATCAAATGTTGCATGTTCTTGTCACGAAAGAAAAACTCATGTAGTTGACGGCGCGTCAAATTTTCAGTTTATATTTTGTCAGGTATTCGGTGCAGAAGCTGAACAAATCTGAAAGGGGCTTTTTCAATAACAGCAGACAGGAGCCATTTATTTCTGTCTTAAACGTTAACTGTGGTTGAAATCAAAACCTCCTTTCTATAGTGCTCATCTGTATCAAAGCCCTGGAGGTGTTAACTTTTTGATTTAATGTGAAAATTTTCATTTTAAATTTACGCTGGTGTAGTGGACTGGGAGTCTGCACTGCCACCCGAGTCACATCCCCAGCTCCTCGGTGGGTTTGTTGTGTTAGTTTGTGGGAAATAGCACTGGAGGTGCTGGGCACGGAGCCCGTATCAGAGCGTGCTCGCCAGCTCTGGAAGCCATCTCCTTGGCCCCTTTATTTTTCAGTTGTTTGGGGGCTGGGGTTGAACACCTCAGACGTGCAAACCATGTGCTCTATCCCTAAGCTACATCTTTGACCCCAGGGTTTTATATTTTTCTTAGGGACTCCTAAAATAATGAAAAGCACTGATCTAAAAGCTGCAGTTAAGGTGCTAATGATTTGTTTTCAGTGCTTTTCATTGATGGAAAGAACCTCAGAGATCATTTGGTCCATCTTCTTTATTCCCCCCCCCCATTTTTTTTTGGATCCGGGTGGGTTTGGGCCACATGTGGTGGTGCTCAGGGCTTACTCCTGGCTCTGCCCAGGAGGGTCACTCCTGGCATGCCTCGGGTTACCATATGTGGCGTTAGGGATCCAACCTGGGTCAGCCACATGCAAAGCTAGCAGTGTAGCAGTGCCTTACCCACTGTACTATCTCTCTGGCCCCCGAATTCTTTCACCTTGAAGATAAAAAACAGATTCCTAGAACCTAGAATTTGCTTCTGGAATCCTAACGGTCAGTCCAGAGTTATCTCTCCTATATCATTGCTTTGCCCTGATGTTCCTGATGGCAATATCTAGAGCCCTACCAGTGCAGGCTGTTACAGGTGCTCCTGCGTGCACAGTATTTTTATCTATGTGTTTGGTCATGCTCCCCTGTCCTTTTCCCCATCTTTTCTGTGGTAACAGGTGTCCTTGCCAATGATTGGCATCTCAGGTCAGAATGCTGAGGATGCCACAGCTAAGATAACTCACCTTATCAAAGTCTGCCAGGTCCCTTCAGCCATCTTTTCATGCCACACCGATGCCAATCCAAGGGTCCAGATAGACTTCCTCTGGCCTGGCCTGATTTTGAAGTTGAGAACCCAATATTATTTCCCATGGAACTTTGTCTTTTGTGGCACTTAACACTTTCTATCTGGAATGGACAGTTAACTTGTATGCACTTCATCTCTCTGACTAGATTGTACGCTCCTAGAGGGCAGAAGACACATTCACCTGTCTGTCTTCCTACTACTTCTGGCACCTAACTCAGTACCCTGAGTATAAAAACAATAAATAATCTGAGTGAACAAGTAACTCTGATTGTGTGGTTCTGCTGCTCTGGCCACAAGAAATCGGATAAATGTCCCCTGTGTCAGAGAAGCAGCATTGGTCAACGTTTTCAAAGCCCACCTGTTGTTTATAAGACATGGTGAAATGTTTTAAGACACGCCGAGGTAGGAAACTTGCTGTATTTGGCACACTTGAGACTTGTGAAAGCGAATTTTCTCACGCCTTTTGCCAGAAAAAATGTGAAAGGTACTATATATTAAGTGTAATTGTCCACAAATGTCAACAAACTTGTTCTGATATATAGAAATAGGCCACAAGATAGAGAAGTTGAGTTTAGAAATTTTATATTCAGAAAATTCTCTAGATTTCTGACACGAGTTTACTTTTAACCAAATGTACTATTTTACTATGTAGTATAACAGAAATATTCGTGGTGTACTGAAACTTCAATTAACAAGGCTGTTGAATGAATGAATGGGTCATTCTGAGGGATTGTCAGTGAAGCCTTTTGCTTTTAAGCCATATTCTCTGTGAAAATGCTAAAAAAAATAGTCAATTTTTTCCCCTTTAATTATGTATAATCTAATGACAGGCTCATTCAAAGCCTACAGGTAATCATTGTGAATTGGGGCCATCACAGTAATAGGAATATAGATATTAAAAGGATTATTCACTGAGCTAACTTGGGACTTGAGGTCAAGTTGCTCTTGAGAATAAATTCCTTTATAAGAACTGTGTGTGTTTTCAGTTGCTTCTCTCCGAAACTGGGTGGGGGAGAGGGAGGTGGCAGATGCGTGGAACCAACTAGCTGAGTGCAGCAAGGAAGTTCAAATGTGGCTTCCTCTGCTGTGAATTTGGTTTGCTACATCCGTTATGAGGCAATCTTGGTTTCGTCTGTACAGTTCCCATTAAACACGATGATCTAGTTAAAATAGTTTAACATATGTCTTAATTCCTGTTCTTCGGTGGAGCACCTTGTGTGTGGCCAGGGCCTGGTAAGGTTCTTAAACACCATTATTACACGCTTACTCTTATTTGCACAGATCAGCTCACTCAAATTGATAATCTCAGAATGAAAGGCATCATGGAATCAAGTAAAACAGACACAAATTTCCTTCTGGGGCCTCTACTTTAAAAAAAAATTGTGGGGCCTGAGCAGTAGTTCAGCAGGTAGGGTGCTTACCTTGCATGTGACCAACCCAGGTTTGATCCCCCGCCACCACACATGGTGCCCCTGAGCACTGCTAGGACTAATTCCTGAGTACAAAACCATTACCTGAGTGCTAACCCTTGAGCATCCCTAGGCGTGTTCCCAAAACAAAAATTGTTGTGGGGGATTGGGGACAGGGAAATGTGGGCAGGCCACTCCAGCCCTTGCTGGACAGAAGCACAGGTGGGAGTGGACAGGGAGGCCCATGGGCTGTGGTGTCAGAGCAGGGACTTAGACTCAGTGCCTCACAGGCGCAAGGCCTGTGCTCTCTTTTGAGCCACACTCCTGCCTCAGGGTCTGATCTTATCGTTTGATTTCAGCAAAAGCCTATTTCACAGATTTGATGGTGAAGTGAGTAAGGGTTGAAGCTGTTGGCTCAACAGTTTGGCTCTTCTGTATCCCCAGATGGGAAAGCAGCTTGCAGGGCACAGCAGACCCTCTGGGGCCACTGTGTGATACTCACCTCTGAAGCTGCGAGAACTAATCCAAGTTACTTGGTAATTTCCTATGTTACCAGCTTCAGTAATCAAACACATGGCCTTTTTTGGGGGTAGAGGGCAACTTTAAAAGTTTTTCCCTAACCTACTACCTTATCTTCCTGTTTTGAAGCAAATGCCAGGAATCAATACATTTGTGATTCCTTTTTAGTTTAGTTTTTTTTTTTTTTTTTTTTTGCAATGCTCAGGGTTTACTCCTGGCACTGCATTCAGGAATTACTTCTGGCAGTGCTTTGGGGACCATATGGGATGCTGGGAATCGAACCCGGGTCGGTCATGTTTAAGGCAAATGCCCTACCCACTGTACTATTGCACCAGCCCCCAATTTTTAAAAAAATTTTATTAGTGACACACCATGAGGTACCGTTGTAGACTTACAATTTTTTTGTGCTTGGGTTTCAATTATACAATGATTGAGTACCCATCCCTCCACCAGTGCCCATTCTCCACCTCCAGTGCTCCCAGTATCCATCCCACCCCTCATCCCTCCATCCCACCCCACTCCTGTGGCAGGGCCCCTTGTGTTTTCTCTCTCCTTTTGGGTGCTGTGGTTTGCAAAAGAGGCATTGAGTGGCAATCATGTTCGGTCTATAGTCTACTTTCAGCATGCATCTCTCATCCTGGGAGGATCCTCCCCACACCCTTTATTTGGTGCTCCCTTCTCTATCTGAGCTCCCTTTCCCCCTAGCATGTGTGACTGGCCTCCAAGCCATGGAATGAACCTCCTGGTACTTATCTAGGCTGGGTGACTTTTCCTTGTTGGAAGCTTCACCTTTTCTGATGCTTTGCCACAGCCTGACTGAGAGGTGCTCCCAGCCTGTTAATCCTTCCTGCCCTGTGCCTGTCTGAGGGGAAAACACACAGTGGGTTTAGGAAGGTGATGTATCCCCCACTCCACTTTACCTTCCGACTTTCTTGTTAAGGAAGCCATCAGGTGGGGGTGGGGGATGGCCCCTCTCTCTATCCTTGATGGCCATCTTAAGTGCTGCCTTTCAAAGTTGTCGCTTTCTTCACCCAGTGTACATACTCTGAGTACAGGATCACTATGGAGGTTTTGGAAAGCTGTCCATAGTCAGGCTTTTCCGCAAGACTCTGACTTACTTGTTCTGGTCTCAGCTTGCCTGGCCAGTGCAACATCTGGTATGTTTCTCCAGTGACGCTATGGTCGATATACTCTCCTGGATCCCACCAGTCCTACCTCTTATAAGGACCCTTTACCGAGTCCATTCCACTTAGGGGGTACTTAACCAGGGGAATACACTGTTCTCAGGGTGGATGTGGGTACCTGGACAAGTCTGGAGATGTCTGGTAGTATGCTGGCAGAACTGGGAGTATGTGTGTGTGTGGCTTGGGGGAGAATACTGTTGTCACCTGGATCCTGGGGATATGGGTTACCATCCTTCAAGGCATAGGGCAGCCTGACAGCCAAAATAATTGGTTTAAAAAGTGAACAGTGCCACTATTGTGAGACTCTGTGTGACCAAAACTGGAAGCACAGCCCACCCAAGGACATTCAGACTCTCTGTGCCTCCAATGGGGAGGGGGAGGCTTTCCTGGGTCCTGATGCCCATTTAAAAGGGTCAGCCCACGTGAAACTCACCATTGTCAGACTAGCCTGACTGTTGTTATCCTTCTGGAAATGTCACCACTCGGGTCATCATGCCTCAACCTTAGGGGGTGCCTAGAAGGTGTGGGAGAAACCCTTCTGTCTGCAGAGGGGTCATTGGAACACTCACACCTCTTTCATTCTAGAAAGTTCCCAAGGAAAGCATGACAAAAATTAAGAATCCTGGAATTGGGGATCAGATATAAGCAATTTTTTTAAACAAGCAATCCTAGTTTACTGAGAAGATAATTAAATGCATTTAGCAAAACAGTGTGCTAGATACTAGGTGATACATAAATAAATAACACATAGCCCCAGCCTCCAAGAAACTTATAACTGAGTGGAAGAAAAAAGACACAAATAATACACAGTGGAATAAATGAAGTAGTATGGTTGCAGAGATACAAACAAGAGAGAAAGGGAATACTTTTAAAAGTTCAAAGTTTTCGTAAAAAGATTCTATAAAACACAAACCAGTTAAGTATTAGTCCGACAACCATTTGTACTTCCCTAAACTTAAAATTTCCAATAAATAAAATAAATCTAGTAATTTTCAGCTACTGGAGTTAGATATATCGCAGAGGGTTAAAAGAAAATGGCCAAATAATGTTGAATCACAGAAAGACACCAAAACAATCATTTAAACACTTTCAGAAGATAAACAAATGTTTGGGTGGATGCCTCACACGTTTTTAAATCAAAAAGTGTGTTTTCAGAGTGTACTGGGCCTGCCCAAAATGGCTCGCATTAAAGATCAAAGATAGTGCCGTGAGGAGTTGGAGCTGAGCTCTGCCTCATGTAAGCCCCCTGGCCCTTCCCAGGAAAGATCCGTGTGGCATCTGTTCTCCCAAGCAGGCTGCTCTGAGGTAGTGCTGAGCCAGCAGTGATGGATGGAAGGAAGGAAGGAAGGAAGGAAGGAAGGAAGGAAGGAAGGAAGGAAGGAAGGAAGGAAAGAAGGAAGGAAGGAAG
>JAOXYA010489697.1:0-15469 GCA_028565675.1 Sorex palustris | reverse complement strand
CTCTCCGAGAGGGGTGGAGGAATCGAACTCGGGTCAGCCATGTTGGCTGCATGCAAGGCAAATGCCCTACCGCTGTGTATAACTATAGTAATATAACTATATGACTATATAGGATAGCAAATATAACACATTGTCAAGATTTAGTCATCTCTCGATTCAACACAACCCAGTTGTAACCATCAACACTGTTTGGTGGGGTGGCAGCCTGGGCCACTGACATCAATGTACAGAACTTATTCCTAGTGCTGTGCTCAACGATTATTCTTGGAGGTGTTCAGGGAACCAGACGTGATGGCGAGAATCAAACACAAGTCAGCAATGTGCAAGGCAAACCCCTTACCCTCTGGCTGTTTCTCTAGCCCACGGTTATATATTTTATTAAATTGCTTTTCCCAGAATACAATCTTTGGGCACCTATGGAACTGTTTCCAACAAACAGGTTTGCTTATATAATAGTGCAACAGAATGAAAATATCCTATTGCACTCCAGGAAGGAAGAGGAAATTATTTGGAATATGAAATAGATTAGGAGACTTGCGAGTTTCCCAGAAAGTAATTTCTACTTGAAAAAGACCCTGATGGGATTGAGGCCTTGAATACGAGTCCCTGCTTTAAGGCCTTTCTTTGAGATTTAGGAACACCTTTGATTCTGAGTCTAAAATAGCAATGGCTTTGTCAGTGTTCCTCATTTATTCCGGCATTGAATAAAAAGAAAAGACAGTAGGGGGTTGGGGAGGATGATTGTCTTTGATTTTTAGAAAGATGTGGTGCTTAGATCAAAGAAAATGTGATTAGGGTTTTTGTAAGGTGTGGACTGAAATCAAACCATTCCAGCATCTCAGGACCAGAGACAGTAACACCCTGTCCTAATTAGAATGAGGAGTGGTGCTGACTTAAGGACTAAAATGTTTTCTGAAAGAACGTCACAAAGTCTAATTTTTTAAAGTCTAAAATTGCTGATAAAAGAGTTTGCTGTCTGACAGTGGGCTTTCTAGGAAGATGGAGAGGACTTTAGGATGGACAAGAACTGAGTGCTGGAAGGAGGTAAAGGGACAAATATGATAACCGGTCAGTACCTATAATGCAAACCATAATGCCAGAGAAAGAGAGAGAGAGAGAGAGAGAGAGAGAGAGGAGAGAGGAGAGGAAGGAGATAGATAGATAGATATATAGATAGATACATACATACATACATACATACATACATAAATAGATATACAGATACATAGAGAGAAACAGAGAGAAGGAAATTAGAGACTAGCCTGACAGAGACAGGCTGGAATGGGGTGGGGGTGAGGGGGCCAAAGAAATATAGGGCATTATTGGTGGGAAATCTCCATTGGTAAAGGGGCAGGTGTTGGAATGTTGTATGACTGAAACCCAGTAATGAACAACTATATAACTATGTATCTCACAATTACAATAATTTTTTAATTAAAATACCTTAGGCTATTCTGTTAAAATATTTTTAAAAGTCTTTCAGCAAGCAATTTAGTTACAACTTGGGGTTATTCTGATACCTGTTAAATTCATTACATGCTTTGCAATAAAATGTTTAGTTTTAAAAACTGCCTTGATGCAGGATGCGTGTTCTCTTATTCCATTCATTGTTTTCATTATTTACAGTCATTACGTCAAGAAGCATTGGTTTTAAGTTTGGTAAAATAAAGGTAGGATACTTTCTGCATATTTATATTTTTTGTTAAGTTTAGGGGTTTGGTTCCATACCTCTGTGGGACTTATGAGGATGGGCCAGTGAGTATCTCAGTGCTCTGGGCAGTTGCAGAGTTTTAACTTATCTGAAGAGAGCTCCATGGTTCCAGAGCACCACTGCTGAGCGCGGATCCCAGAGTTGAATGTTACCCTGCATTCCCACCATGGGGCCCTGTGATTCGCTCCAGGTGGGGCAGCCCACCACCATTTCTTCCGGACCAGCCTGTGCCACCTGCAGCATGAGATGGAGGAAACCCTCCCTGAGTGCTAACTGTCTGGAAACGCAGGATGGGGGCATATGCTTCCTGGTCAGGCTCTGCTAAACTGGTAAATATGGTCCACCAGAATGCTCTCGCTCCGGTCCTGGACCCTGCCAGGGCCCCTGCTACCACACACACACACACACACACACACACACACACGCACACACACACACACACACGCACGCACACACACATACACACACTCTCTCACACACACTCACACATACACACATACACGCACACACATGCCCTCACACACACACACACTCACACTCACACAAACTCTCACACACATACACACAAACATACTCAAGCATTCACATCCACACACGCTTGCACACACATACTCACACACTTTACTTATTGATCCCAGTACTTCACACTGTGGTTATTTATGTGTGAACACTAAATTGAGCTCTAATCCCTTGTTTCCCCATATGAGGCTGGTTCCCCCATATGAAAGACATTAGGATTAAGATCCAGATGTAGACAGACAGAAGACCAGGTGTAAACCAGACCCGTGGGAACAGAGGGGCCACCAGCAAAAAGATATATTCTCCGCTCACAGTGTGAGGGCAGATTTATTGTTTGATTGATTGATCAGGGTTTGGGGTCTAGAGTCAGAGGTGCTTAGGGCTTCCTGCTGGCTATCCACTCAGGAATCACCCATGGCAGGGCTGTGAGGACCATAGATGGTACCTGGGATCAAACCCAGGTCAGCTGCATGCAAGGCAGGCGCCTTACCCACTGCGCTTTCACACTGGCTCAACTGGTGGCAGATTTCTATCTTCATATCTGTGAGATAATAAACTTCTTTTATATGACATAGTCCCCATTCACTCCTCCCCTGAAGGTGAAAAATGTTAAGTAGCAGTAATAATAAATGTGACTGGCTCGTGACTTTTCCTAGAAGTAGATCTTAATGGATAATATGGAAACTGAATTTTCTTCCATTCTGTCTCTTCCTGCGCTTTGTGTCTTTACAATCCTATAAACAGAAATGCCAGAAGTGTTTTGTTCTGATTGTGTGTGTGTGTGGCAAGTTTTCTTCATCTCCTTAAGGTTGTGAAAACTATTGCTACAATATGTTTCTTACAACATTTGTTAAATTAAAACCGATCAATTTTAGGTCCCGCTAGACTCTTTCCAGCCTAACAATGTTAGCGTTTGCCTGTGTGAGGTTGCCAGGAAATTGATACATGCTTCAGTCTCTAATAGGCATATTTACTTCTTGGTGAGTGAGCACTTATCCTCCAAATGTTAATGGGCTTTGTGCCTCTCCCTTTTAGGGAAACTTTAATCTCACCTACTGTATACAGAGGCACAAGAAAGGAAAACCACTTTTCACGCTGGTCACCTAACATAACTTGCCTATTTCCAATGCATCCAGGCATCCAGCCAGCCTTTGTAAAAGCCAGGTGGCTCAGTGATGCTCCACAACAGAAGTTATTGCCTTCCCACTGTCTCGAGTGAGTAATGTGCTAATCGAAAACCAAGTTATGGATCTCTAGCACTGGGACTATAATAAAATCATAATGATATTGTTAGCAACCTGGCCCTAGTGCTGGTTCTTTCTCCTAGAAAAATCACTGTCACCAAAAGAGAGAAACTCATCCATCACAGAAATCACACAAGAACCAAAGCCACCAGCTTAACTGCACACACAGCATTGCAGGAGAGATGCATTTCACTGCTGGGGAGAAGTTTCTCATCAAAAAATCCAATTAGCACACTCATTGGTGTGCTTGCTCCTTTCTGAATAGATCTGAGGAAGTATGAACTCAAGTAACTTTCACACGGTCGCAGAGACAGCACGAGAGGTGAGGCCAAGACCCCAGTTAAATTCTGACACCCAGTCTATGCCTCTGCTAACACACATTAGCTTCAGACATCGGGCTTGAAAACCACCTATAATTCATGCAATTAGTCAAATCAGAAATGCATTTTCAACTTATATTTTTAAGCATATTTCCATGCCAAACAATGTTCTATCTGATGAGAATACAGCTATGATCAACAATCCTAGATCTTCCTGCCAATACTGCATTAGAGGAGAAAAGTGAAGAATATTGTGGATAAAATATGAAGACGGTAAATAGAATAGATTTATTCAGACAAAGAGTGAAGGGGAAATTGTTCTTGCTATTTTGATTAGAGTGGTCAGGCACAACCGGACCACTAAAGTGACATTAGGCAGAAAACGCATGATAGTGTTACAGATCAAGCTCTGCCCAGGGTGTCTAGAGAACAAATACATTGATTGAGAATGCCCTGAAGCATGGCCTTAGCATGCTTAGGAAACCTGAAGGAAGTTCATGTGGTTGGAGGCAAAGGAGAAAATAACAGATAAACTGGAGCTTGACTGGGAATGGTTGAGCCCATTTAAGTCCTTACAAACTGATGCGACTTGGAATACCATTTTGGACACGACTCCCATGAGATAAGTAAGATTATTTCTAAGAGACACATAACAGGATTTCCATGGCAAAAATATCACTCTGCTCTTTGATAAAAATAATCAGATCATATCACACATCTATGGTAACTAGAGAAATAAATCAAATGTATGAACAGTATTAATTGATGACAAACCCTGGCATTAGAATATAGGCCTGAGAATAATACCAGATTGGGGAAATAGATAAGGGAGGGACGATGAAGTAAACTGGAAATAACATCAGGGTAAGAGGGTCTGAGGACACCTTGATGGTTGTAAAGTGAGGTAGCAGTATGGGCAAAACCACCACAGCCAGCCAGCATTGAGAAAATGGGAGGGAGATGAAGATCCAAGCAGAGGTGACATAAGCACTGTGGCAGGATCATGGAAGTGTTGTCAGTGGTGGTTGGCATTAATTTTTTACATTCGTACTATAAACTTAAATATTATTGTAGCCATTTGCTGAAATTACAATAAAAATAAATTTAAAATTTTTTCCTATATTGACAGGAGTCCAACTAAATCCACCATCACCCAGGTAAGTTGTGATGATGACTGGAACCAGGATTTAGTGAGATTTGAATCACAGATTTGGTGAGAAGTGGCTGTATTTTAAATGTATTTTGAAGGTAGAACCAATAGTATTTCCTGACAGAAAATAAGAGAATGGGATAAAAATTAAGTTAAAGTATTATGTGATCAACTGGAAAATGGGAACTTGAAGAATGAAGTTATTTACTGAGAGAAGGAAGAAAAATTTTGTCTCTCTGTCTCTGTCTCTGTCTCTGTATCTCTCTCTCTCTCTCTCTCTCTCTCTCTCTCTCTCTCCATAGAGTGTAGAAATAAAATCAACTTCTCCAGAATAATGGGAGCCATAACATTGGAAAATCCCATGGGGGTAAAGACCTAGGTGCAGAATGGGTGCAGGATGAGGCAGAGTTCATCAAAATAGCCCACTGTTCCACTTGTCTAAAAAGGGTGAAGTTGTTCCAAGACCATTATGTTACAAAACAATTTGAGCTTAAGCAGAGTTTGCACTAGCATATGACTAAGTCTTGTCTATGAGGAACATTATCTATGAGAAAACCACACTTGGCTGAGCCAATCTGAGTACAGAGTGTACACACAACATTTTCAACACCTATCAACACCCAGACACAGCCAGCGGACCATAAGTCACATTCACCATCCACACAGCATTTACCTCCCCTCTCCACCACTTCACAATACCTCAACAATCTGGTCCTTCCCAGTCTTACTTCCAGAAAGAATAATTTTCCTAGGTCAAAGTCTACTTTTTGTATTATTTATGCATGACTTGGGAAGGTGTAAAATTGTTTTCTCATTATTGCTGGATTTGTTTCTTTATGTGCAATACAATTGACAATCAGAGTGTCATATCTATGCCTACCCCATTGTGTCTTTTTGGATGGTGGGGCAAATATATGGTCATGTTTAGGGTTTATTCCTTGCTCTGTCCTCAGAGATTACTCTTAGCATTACTCAGGAGACCAGAGATTACTCTTAGCATTACTCAGGAGACCAGAGACCAGATACAATGCCAGAGATTGAACCTGGGTGCCTTATTATCTGTACTATCTCTGGCCCCTTGTGCACTTTAAAACATTTTTTACTTCTTTAATTTGGGAGAGATTTATGCAATCTGAAGAGAAAACAGAGCCTCCTGCCCTCGCACCTGTCTGTCCTAACTGGGGCCCTTTGGAGGAGGGCGGGATTGTGTAGGAGAAAGATGGAAAATGAGAAAGATGATACCAGATGATGAAATGTAAGAAATAAGAAAGTCAAGATCACCAAAGACTTTATATATGTGTGAGTGCATGTGTGTGTTTGTGTGTGTTTATAATGATAGAATCAAATTTAACTAGAAAGTGTATCAGTGTTATATTTTAAGGTGATCACAAAGAGCAAACAAATTAGAAATGATAATACCAACTTTCTAACATGAAGTTTAGCTAAATATTTGTTTCTTTAAAAATATTAGAAAGCAAGCTATTAGTGACAGCAGAAAAAGAACAGAAATGGACTGAAATCAAATTTCACTTATTAATGTTCCTGAATTGTTTATGTAAAATCTATCTACAATATAAAACAAACAAAACATTCTAAGAAAAGCATTAGAACCAGAGTACTATATCGTTAAAAAGACACATTTAAATGTCTTTTTTTGATGAATACTGGTAAACCTCTATGAAAATTAGTATAGAGATTCTATTAAATGGAAATACCATATGATCTAGCAATCCAAATCCTCAATATATATTTGAAGGACATAATACCATTAACTTGAAAGTATATTTGCTCCCTTATGTTCATAGCAGCATTATTCACACTTGTCAAAACATGAAATCAATGCAAATGTCCATCAAAGATGAGTGGATTAAAAAGCTCTGGTCTGTATATTGAGTGAAATGTGACTGTCATTTAAAAAGATGAAGTTGTGTTATGTAGGACAAAATGGATGGAATGTGCAGTGATTATGTTAAGCGAAATAAGTCAGGAAGTGAAAGATAATTGCCAGATGCTTTTGCTCCGATCCGGAATATGAGTCACCAAAGCAAACAAACTGGTAAAAAGAAAAAGCATCAAAACCTACTTCCAAACTCAATGAAAACTATGGAATTTATCAGAGGAAAAGGGATATGTGCTACAAAATATGAGTCAAATATCATTTTTTTAACTGAATCACCCTGAGATGGACCAGCACAAACCTATTCATGATTGGGTTTCAGTCATACAATGTTCCAACACACATGCCTCTTACAGTGTACGTTTCCCAAAACCAATGTCCCCAGTTTCCCTCCCACCAGCACCTACCACCCACCCTCACCCCTCATCCCTCACCTGCCTCTAAGGGCAGGCACCTTTCTTCTTTTTTTCTCTATCTCTTTTCATGCATTATAGTTTGCAGTACAGGTAGAAAGAGATCATTGTGTTTGTTCAGGGATTCAATATTTTTATCAGGAAGGTATAGCTGTAGTAGCTTTGGTGGATTTGGGGTGTGTATATGACTACTGGAGCTTCTGGAAGTGGTAGCTCATCCTGACCCCAAGACAGTCTGGAGATTTCAGTCACAAAACCCGCATACCCAAATTTTCAGCATATTAATATCTCGGACCCTCACGGCAGAGCCTGCAGGGTTTTTTTTATCTCTTTTATGATTCATTTATGGGGCTCTGAAGCAAGCTGATAAATGAGTTTATATGACTGAGCCAGAGGTGGTTCGTGGGTGTGGCTCCCATCCCTAACTTTTGGTGGTTTAGTTTCTCAGGAAACTTGGTCCTGAGTCGTTGGAGTCTGGCCAGAGGCACAGCAGCAATTTGGGGGTACCAGGAACCCTGACGGCACCATCAGGCTGCTGAGGCACTTGCCTTGTGGGTGGATGTTGACCTGCAGGCTCCGCAAGCGCCCGTATGTTGTGTTCGGTCACATGTGTGTACGGAGGAAGCAAAAATCACTCCACATCTCCCACTGTCACAATTTTAAATGGAGATCGTATTAACTCATTTTCCAGAGGAGAAATGGAAATTCTAAAAATCTGAAAGCTACATGCCAGAGCGATAGTAGAGCAAGTGTTGGCCTTGCATGTGACCAATGTAGATTCTATCACTGGCACCACATATAGTGCCCTGAGTACCACCAGGAGCAAAACCTAAGCACTCTTGGGTGTTATGTAAAACAAAAACAACAGCAGCAATTTCAACAACAATAATAATAGTAAAGAGAAGAAGGAGAAGAATAAGAAAAAGGTCCAAATTAGGAGTCAGAGATATGTAAGGTGGAGAGGGAACTTGCCTTACGTGCAGCTGACTGACATCATATATGGCCCATGTGCACCCATGTGCAAGAGTGATCCCTGAGCACAGATCGAGGAGTGACTCTTGAGCATCACTAAGTATGGCCCCAAAACAAAAAACAATGCTATCATATTAACAAAATAACAGACAAAGACAGAGCTATAAACACAGAGAGACTGGATGAAGTAAAACTGTTTATCAATCCTCCTCATGATTAAAGGGCCCTTGGTTTCATTGATCAACATTTAGATGAGTTAGTAATTTTTAAAAAATATATAAATTCAGAATGTTCTTTCCCGGTAAGCTACTAAGCGTATCTCGCCCACACGGCAAAGCCTGGCAAGCTCCCCATGACATATTCAATATGCCAAAAACAGTAACAAGTATCACAATTTGTTGTGAGAAATTACCGGTGCCCACTCATGCAAATTGATGAACAACAGGAGGACAGTGCTACAGTGCTACAATATCATTACTGTAATATTGAGGAGGGCTGGAACGATAGCACAGCAGTAGGGTGTTCGCCTTGCACGCAGCCAACATGGCTGACCCGAGTTCGATTCCTCCGCCTCTCTTGGAGAGCCTGGCAAGCTACCGAGAGTATTCGATATGCCAGACACAGTAACAACAAAGTCTCCAATGGAGACGTTACTGGGACCGCTCAAGCAAATCGATGATCAACGGGAGGGCCTTTACCTTTACCTTTACCCCAACACTCAGATCTGCTGAAAAGGTATCAGTAGGCAATTTGTTTTTTATTGCTGGTTATGAATAACATATGATGTCACTTGGCTGCAGTAGGGTCATGTGATTTTGAAATTCCGGAATTTTAACATTTAAATCTGGAGGGATTTCTGCCAAAAACCACTGAGTTTCGAGATTTGCTCCTGAGTCTCTGGGATCATGGCCGTTGAGCAGCTTGATCAGGAGCCAGAGAGACCATTCTTGGGCGATGACTTGGGGTCTCGTTGGGATGGGGAGACCAGGACCAGCTCCACCCCCATCCTGTGTGGTCCAACAAGTTTTGTCACTGCATGCCCAGACCTGACTCTCCAATAGCCTCTGGAGGATGACGGCCATTAAGCCACCAAAGGGGAGCAGTTGGAGGGATAACACCCTTCCCACCCCTCCACCCCCGGGGTGGCCTGGCAACAGTAACCTACTGCAGGGTCCGGATGCATTTCTGCCAAAAGCCGCTGGGTTTCTAGATTTGCTTCTGAGTCTCTGGGATCATGGCCGTTAAGCAGCTTGATCAGGAGCCACAGAGTCCATTTGTGGGTGATGACTTGGGGTCTTGTTGAGATGGGGAGATGATGACAGGCGCCACCCCCATCCCATGAGTCCCTGTGTGTCTCGTCACTGCTGGCCCAGGCCTGACTGTCCAATGGCCTCTGGAGGATGATGGCCACCAAGCCGCCAGGGGGAAGCAGGAGGAGGGACAGCATTCTTTCCCCCCTTGGGTGGCCCGGTGACAGTAACCTACTGCAGAGTCTGGATGCATTTCTGCCAAAAGCGGCTGGGTTTTGAGATTTGTTTCTGAGTCTCTTGGATCATAGCCGCTAAGCAGCTTGATCAGGAGCCAGAGAGGCTGTTCGTGGGCGATGACTTGGGGTTTCGTTGGGGTGGGGAGGACAGGCCCGGCTCCATCCCCATCTTGTGAGGCCCAACAAGTTTTGTCACTGCGGGCCCAGACCTGACTGTCCAATGGCCTCTGGAGAATGACAGCCACCAAGCCGCCAAGGGGGAGCAGGCGGAGGGACAACACCCTTTCTCCTCTGGGGTGGCCCGGAGACAGTATCCTACTGCGTTGTCCAGACGCATTTCTGCCAAAAGCCGCTGGGTTTCGAGATTTGTTTCTGAGTCTCTGGGATCATGGCCATTAAGCAGCTTGATCAGGAGCCAGAAAGGCTGTTCGTGGTCAGCGACTCGGGGTCTCTTTGGGACGGAGAGGAAAGGGCGGGCTCCACCCCCATCCTATGAGGTCCCACATGTCTTGTCACTGCGGGCCCAAACCCGACTGTCTAGTGGCCTCTGGAGGATGATGGCCACTGGGCCACCAGGGGAAATAGGCCAAGGCATGAAACCTGTTTCCACCTGGGATGGCCCAGTGCCAGTAACCTACTGCAGGGATTGGACGCCTTTCAGCCGAAAGCCCTTGGGTGTTGAGATTTGTTTCTGAGTTCTGGGATCTTGGCCATTAAGCAGTTCAATCAGGAACCAGAGAGGCCATGCCTGCAATTATATAGCTGTGCGAGAGGTGGTTTGTGGGTGTGTCTCCCACATACCTAACTTTTGGCCGTTTACTTTCTTGGTAAACTTTGTCCCAACTTTGCTGGCCAAAGGCACAGCAGCAATTTGGGGGTATCTGGAAGCCTGAAGGCGCCATCAGGCTGCTGATGCACTCACCTCACTCACCACACAGGTATAGATTGACCTTCGGGCGGCACCATACCCCCTGGTTCAGGGTCTTGACAAAGAAGTCCAACCTCTCATAGGTGGGTGGCCAGGCGTTCTTTTGACGACCCGTGGAATCCAGTCAGTAACAGTTCTAGTCCAGAGGTCATCTCCAAATCGCATTATGTGTCTGGCCCTTCTGATTTTCGACACCTTGGAAAATAAAAATAAGAATTTTAAAAGGCAGTGGATTTATTAATAAATTTTAGATTTATACTTATTGGAGAACTTGGACCAAGTTTTCTTTAATGTTTCTGCACTTTATTTTTATCCTTGTAGAAGGAGCCATTAATATACATCACAGTCTAGGTGGATTAAAGTAAATTAACACATGAATGATATTGGGCAGGGGGAGAGGCAAGTTAACTTATTTTTATTTGGGGGCCACAGCCGGAGGTTCTCTGGGGTAACTCCTGGATATGCACTCAGGAAGTACTCCTGGCGATGCTCAGGGGACCATGTGGGATGCAATAGATCCACCACAGGTTGGCTACGTGCAAGGCAAGCTCATTACCTGATGTACTATGGTTCCAACCTCAGCAAGGAGGGGGGACTTTAATATGTAGAAATAACAGATGGGACAAACTGAAATAACAACTGAGGCAGTGAGGTATTCCATAGTGGGAAACCATTATCATGTCTAAGACAGGAAGATCAATGATGAGGAACCATGATAATAAAACTGTGGGTGTGGAACTGTCCAGTACCTGGAGGGGGAGGTCAGAGCCATTGTAAGAGATACAGCACTGACCCAGCAGGAAGCGGACAGAGAAGAAATGCCTCCACCTTCCTGTCCTCCTGAGTTGCATCTCCTACTGGTGTACTGCCTACTGGACAAAGCAAAGGAGCAAGGTGATACAGTCTCCAGAGGACTCTGTTTCCAGAGTAAGTGGTAAGTGAGAGAAGAGGAGAGAATATACCTGGATGAAAACATGGAGAGTAACTAGCATTGACTTTAGGGTAAAGAAGAATACATGATTTTGTTTGTAAGTTAGATGCTTTAAGTGCACAATACCTCTGTTGCACTAGCCAGTTAGACGAAGACTATGCTTAAATTATATACAGGTTCTTTATCTTTATCTTAGAAGTGTGAGTCACTGTATAGTTTGCTAAAAAACAAAAACAAAAAAAACACTCCTCTAGTGATACTATACATTTACCTATGAATGGATTTTCATCATCTCCTGTATAATGAAATCTAAGGCAATAGATATTGCAATATATGTTTTTCAAGTTCATTATGATAACATATAATTAATTATATGCTACCTTCATATTGCATGAAATCCTATCTATTGCTGTAAGAAATGTTTTTACATATCTACATTGTAATATATACTCAGTATTGTGATGGATGACTAACATCCTGATTATAAACCTAATAACTTTGTTCTGTCACTCTACTGGTATTCAGTTGGCATGAAATAGATTGCTAATCAGGATTCATTAACATATTTATTTTGGCTTTCTCCTTAAAGACCTACTTAAGCAAGACAGTCTTTGCCACTCCTATTACTTTATGTCTGAACACAATGTCAAGCATTTTTCTTTCATAATGTGGTCTAGTTAGAGGAATTTTTGACATCAACCATTGAGGGCTGACATTGAGAAGGAAAGATTGCCTAGGAAACCAAGAACAGCAATGTTTAAGAGAACGCAGACCAAAAAAAAATGTAGATCATCAAAAAGTCTGACAAGGATGAATTGCAGATAGAAAGGATGTGGGTGCTAAATGTCGGGGTCGGGGGAGGACACAAGGGAGGGGAAACAGGTATCAGGGAACAGTCCACGTTCTTACATGCTACAAAGAGATCAAATCAGGTGAATGCTGAAATGGCTTTAGAGACTTTAGCTGCAGACAGTTTATTGCTGATCACAGGGAAAGCACTTTTACTGGGTACCTTAAGAGAGGATGTTAGACCTATTGGACAGTCAGGTACAAGCCAGCAATGACGAGACACATGGGGCCTCACAGGATGGAGAGTGGAACCGGCCCCTTTCCCCCCGACCCAACAAGACCCCAAATTGATGCTCATGAACAGCTCCTCCAACTCCTGAATGGCCATGATCCCAGAGGCACACAAACCAATCTTGGAACCCAGAAGCTTTTGGCAGAAATCCCTCCAGACTTAATTAATAAAATATCAAAAATCCAAAATCACGCAGCCGCAATCAGCCATGTGACATCATATGCTCTTTATAATCAGCAATAGAAAACAAATTATCTAATGATGCCTTTTCTGCAGGTCTGATTGTTGGGGGGAAATTCAAAATAATAATGGTGGGTCTTTTGTCGAAATATTGAATGGAATCAAAATAGAGAGAGAGTAAAGTGGAAATTATCTGCCACACAGGCAGGGGGAGGGATGGGCTGGGGGGTATATTGGGGTTCTTGGTGGTGGAAAATGTGCACTGGTGAAGGAATAGGTTTTTGATCATTTTATGACTGAGACTTAAACCTGAAAACTTTGTAACTGTTCTAATGGTGATTCAATAAATAATAAAAAAGAGAGAATGTTAGAATATTGTGGGTTATAAGATGAATGAAGGATAAGGTAAGAAGATATTAAGGATAGACAATGTTTTGGAAGATGTTTGTTTTGAAGAAAAGAGGAAGATAGGCAATAGCTAAAGAAGAGAATTGAGTGAAAGGAGTGATTTTTTTTCCAGTTTGGTTTCATTGGTTTTTAACGAGGAGTGGGTGTCAAGCAGGTTAGGGAGAGGAAGCAGCTCGGGAAGAACAGTTGTATCTACTAAGCAGAAGAATTTATCACAAGGGAGTGTAGTGTCCCTTAGATTATCCCATACATAAGTCATTCAATGAATGAGTGAATTCCTTGAGAAAGCGGGGAAGAACTAAATCCTGAACCTAGATGAAGGAATTCTCTTTGAGCAGGAGACAAGACTTTCTATTCCATCCAAAAAGGAAGGAATGAATATGGATGCAGCTCATTGGGTGCTTGTAGTGTCTAGAACTTGGGAACATCCCTTCACTTCTGTTTTCTTGGCAAGATAGAAGATGAGATTCTCTAAGAGAAATAAAATAGGGGTGGCATATTGGAAGGGTTAACTACAAAATATATTTCTGAAATAATTCCTTTGGTTAGGAAAGGACATTTTAACAAAAAAAACCCTTGAAGGCACCTCCAGCATCAGATCTGCAGAGGCTGGTGAGGGTGTAGCCCAGAGCACACTTCCGGGCCTTGGGACTCATTTCATGAGCTCATTGCTGCCCAGTACCATTTCCTGTTCCTATCTTGAAGCTCTAAAGCACCTATGTCAGTATTTGTTTTCTCCCTTGTTTTCCTGGCATTGTTCCTCAGGTGCTGATAGCTCCTTGGGAGTCCTAACCCGGAACCATTATGCCTTTCCTACACAGGAAGCGTTGGAGTATTCCAGTTTGAGGACATTTTTAAATATGTTTTGTGTGTTTGTGTGCGTGTTTGTGTGTGTGTATTTGGTTTTAGTTTGAGGACACACATAGCTGTACTCAGGGGTCACTCCTGGCAATGCTCTGGAGACCCTATGGGGTGTTGGGGATCAAACCCAGGTTGGCTGCATGCAAGCCAAGGACCTAACCCACTGAAATATCTCTCCAGCCTGATAGTTTTCAATAATAGAAGATTATTGAGACCTGTCTACCCAGATCTACCTTAACACCAAGACACACACCAGCCTTCAAAAGAACATACTGGATATTTGCTGTAAAAAATAGGGTGGATCAAATGCACTGTCTACTTAATCCCTTCCCACAGACTTTAAGTCATCTTTAGGCAGAAAAGCCAGAACCAGCCCTGGAAACCTACCTAAAAGCCCTGCTCCAAGTTGGTTGTGAGTTCAATTCCCTCCATTCTCCCATTTGACAGCCCCCTGCATAGGGCTTCCCCGTTTGAGATGAGACCCTGCTCGAGATCCACAGGATTATAGACAAATAGATGACCACAGTCCATGGCCTCGACAGGCAAACCCTCTGCAGATCTAGCACTAAAAGCCAACAGGCCTCTGAGAAAATAGTCATAAATAAAATAAGTAGTATGGTTACAGCAAGCAGAGGAACCGCCAGGTCTGTATAACGATAAATATTGCAATGAAACATGAAAACTGAACAGAAGACCAAATGATATATATGCTGTTTTAGTCATCTAATTGACAAATGATACAGAATCCAAGGAACTTTGACACACACTTAAGAATTAGGATTGGGGGTGGGTAAAGGGAGGTTGGCCACACCCAGCAGTGCTTCAGGGCTGCTCCTGGCTCTGTGGTCAGGGATCACTCCTGGCAATGCTTGGGGGAGCACATGCAATGCTGGAATCAAGTCCAGGTGGGCTGCCTGAAGATGAGCACCCTACCCCCTCTACTGTCTTTCCAGCTCCACCCTTGTCAATATTTTACTGCTTCTCATCAAATTTCAGAGGCTGCCACACAAATTCTTGAATAAACTGATGAGAAAATTTTACCAAAAGTAACTCATTGTCTAGTGGTAAGATTAATGAAGAGAAAAACTGAAAAAAAGATGATTTAGGAACTTTATTTTAATCACATGGGTTAGGTGGAAATGGAGGAAACAAATTGTGAGAGGGGTGTGGTGTGTGTGTGTGTGTGTGTGTGTGTGTGTGCATATATTAAAAACAGAGGAGTGTAAAAACACTCCATGGAGTGATTCCTGAGTGCAGAGCCAGGAGGAACCCCTGAGCATCGCTGGGTGTGACCCAAAAAGCAAAAAAAAAAAAAAACCAAAAAAACACCACTCCATGGGCCATGAAATAGTTCTGTGGGGCTCATGG